>JAVYIG010012024.1:0-56417 GCA_035222895.1 Strongylocentrotus droebachiensis | reverse complement strand
GATCATCCTTTTTGATATATAATTTTCTACCTGAAGTCTTAATAATCTTCTATGATTATAAAAATATTAAAATGTTCTTTATACATGCATTACTTTCTTGGAATGTGAGTTGTTATTTATGATTTTTAAATGAACTATGATGGAAGATTTCTTTTTTTTCTTTGTGATTTTACAGGAGGAAGAAGGAGGCTCGTGAGCCCCATGAGAGGGCACACAAAGCTCGCATGCTGACAGGAATAAAGTAAGTTTTAGATTTTAAAAAAAATCTTTTTATTGTTCCTAAGTTGTATTTGTGCATCTGACTTGTGCATTTCAACCTCTTCCCATTCTGTTACATAAGGGACATTGTTATAGAAGGACGAAGCACTTAAAAAATTCAGATTTGATGATCCTTGTATGGCTTATCATGAGTGAAATTGATAGGGACACCTTGCTGAAATCGGTACTTGTCATTGTTACGGAGTTATGCCCGCCCAACCCAGTCGACCACTGATGACATAATATACATGACTTAGTACATGGATTGTCAGGAGAGAAAATATCTTCTCGTTCTGGTTAGTTCTTTGGGGTAATGTAGTTTTTAGTTCTTTCTATCATTTGTTTGGTATCAGTCTCATCAGTGTTACTGATGTGGCGCTGTGGTATTGCAGTTAATCCACTTGACGCTCAATCTGAGGGTTGATGGTTCAAATCACAGTCCGGCACTAATGTCCTCTGGCAAGACATTAATTCACGCTTGCAACCCTCCAGCTGGATGTAAATGGTTACCTGGCAATGGAGGGGCCCCAGGCAGAATACCATCCCCGGTTAAACAAAGTGATTATTACTGTTATTATTATTACTTGTTGGCTACCAAGGCAACTATTAATGCAAGGGGTTCCATATGTCGGGTAAAAGAGACTGCATATATGTGAGGATCACTTTCTTCAGATACTGGTACGTCATGTTGATGATTTGTATTCTTTTATTTCTTTTATTACAGAGCTAAGCTGTACAACAAGAAGCGACATAATGAGAAAATACAGATGAAAAAAACGTAAGTACAACAATTTATTAACAGTATGAGAAAATATTGCTTATAAAGAGGACCTCGACATGTCCATGTGCATCATAGCACTCAAAGCAGCACTGAGTATATTTTGAGATTATGAATACTCAACACAATGATGAATTTTGCTGTTTTTTCAACTATTATTTGAGTTTTGAGCAAGTGTATATTCTATTTGAAAAGATATTTTGTGGTGCAACATATGTAGTAAAAGGTCAACACATCACAGTCATTATTGGATCATGTTTCTTCATCAGTATATTTTGAGATTACCAGTAAGAATACTAAACACAATGATGAATTTTGCTTTTTGCAATTACTTTAGTTTTGAACAAGTGTATATTCTATCTAAAAATAAATGTCACCGTGCGACATATGTATCAAAGGATCACCACTTCACATTAATTATTGGCTCATGTTTATTCATCAGCATCAAGATGCACGAGGAGAAGAAGACGAAGAAACGCAACAAGGAAGAAGTTCCAGAGGGCGCCGTGCCCGCCTACCTCCTGGACCGAGAGGGTCAAACGAGGGCCAAGGTCCTGTCCAACATGATTAAGCAGAAGAGGAAGGAGAAGGCGGGCAAGTGGGACGTGCCCCTGCCCAAGGTCAGAGGTCAAGGAGAGAACGAGGTCTTCAAGGTCATCAGGACAGGCAAGAGGAAAAGTAAGTGGTCCAGCGGTGTCACAATATCTTTGGCATATTTAAAAAGATTTTTTTTTAGTGGTGGTTATTTTACCTGACTGCTAAGAAAGCATAAATGCTTGTTAGCAACCAGAGGACCGACAGCTTAAGGTCCTCTCCGAGGGACCTGGTAATGAGAATTAATGCCTTACCAAAGTGTACTAGCGCATCGGCTTGGTTTCGAAACTGGGTCGCCAGATTAGGAGACCACTGCTCTACCAACTGAGCTATCGCGCCTCAAATATGCAGTAATTGATAAATGGGAGGGGGTGGAATCATCCACCAAAGTGAAGGGATGGGCAAGATTTATAGCATTTTTTATGACGTCTTCATATTTCAAGGGGGTTGTATGCTAGATAGGTCTTTAGTATTTTTTCACGTTGATTCATGAACTTTATCAGGTTGATCTGATGTCTCTGTGTTCACTTTTGTGAGATAAGTTTGAATTTATGATTCACTTTGATAAGATTGGCATTTTCATTTACTTCACATTTAAAGCAAATTAGTAAAGAATTGTTTTACTTGAATGGTAAATCAATCAAGAGAGAGGGAGAGAGAGAGGGGGAGAGAGAGAGAGAGAGAGACAGAGAGAGAGAGACAGAGAGAGAGATTGCAAGGACAATAGAAAGCATGTGGAGAACCGTTAGTGCCGATTTATTCACACAAAAATGCATGTTATACCGTATTTAATTCAAATTCATATATATTTGGTCTCTTTCTTGTGTTAATCTGTTCATTATTTTAGCCAAAGCCTGGAAGAGGATGGTCACTAAAGTAACCTACGTAGGAGAGGGTTTCACAAGAAAACCACCCAAGTATGAGAGATTCATCAGACCCATGGTGAGTTAACAATGTCTTCTAAAGGATAATGAAGGATAAGTGGTTAATATCTTACAGATTTAGTCTAATAATGCATATTATCGTTAGATGGATGATAACATAATGTCATTTTTATGCCTCCGTTACGAAGTAGCCGGAGGCATTATATTTTCGGGTTGTCCGTCCGTCCGTCTGTACGTACGTACGTACGTCCCGTTCTCGTGATCGCGTTATCTGAAGAACCGATTGATGGATTCCTGCCAAACTTTGGTCATGTATGTATCTTGCAGAGCCGATGAACTGATTAGATTTTGGGGTTACGAGGTCAAAAGTCAAAGGTCACAGGGCTCATTATGTATGCAAAAACAGCTCGTGATCGCGTTATCTGAAGAACCGATTGATGGATTCCTGCCAAACTTTGGTCATGTATGTATCTTGCAGAGTCAAAGAACTGATTAGATTTTGGGGTCATGAGGTTAAAGGTCAAAGGTCACAGGGCTCATTATGTATGCAAAAACAGCTCGTGATCGCGTTATCTCAAGAACCGAGTAATGGATTGCTGCCAAACTTAGGTCATGTATGTTACTTGCAGAACCGATGAAGTGATTAGATTTTGGGGTCACGAGGTCAAAGGTCAAAGGCTACAGCGCACATTATGTATGCAAAAACAGCTCGTGATTGCGTTATCTCAAGAACCGATTGATGGATTGCTGCTAAACTTAGGTCATGTATGTTACTTGCAGAGCAGATGAACTGATTAGATTTTGGGGTCACAAGGTCAAAGGTCAAAGGCCACAACGCACATTATGTATGCAAAAACAGCTCGTGATCGCGTTCTCAAGAACCGATTGATGGATTCCTGCCAAAATTAGGTCATGTATGTTACTTGCAGAGCCAATGAACTGAGTAGATTTTTGGTTCATAAGATCAAAGGTCAAAGGTCATGGGCTCATTATGTATGCAAAAATAGCTTGTGAACACATTCTCATTAGAACTGACAGATGGATTACTATTTAACTCAGGACATCTTGCAGAGCCAATGAACTGAGTAGATTTTAGGGTCATGAGGTCAAAGATCAAAGGGTCATATGTATATGAGAAATTGCTTGTAATCACGATATTCTGAGAACCTGTTAATGGATTACAATTGAACTTGAATTCGAAAAATGTCTTCTGTTTTGGTTTGTAAAATTGCTCTATGACGGAGGCATCATTTTCGACTGCGCGCAGTCGAATTCCATCTAGTCTTATTTTGGTGTTCGAACTTACAAAATAATGAATGTATCAAATTTGCATGAGTTACTGTATGGAGCCATTTTGTGTTTGATAGGTAAAGCATAATAATAATAATAATAAAACGGTGCTTACAAAATGCTTTCCACCGAAGTATCTAAGCGCTGTACAAAAAAAATACAATGACAAGCAATTATATATTAAACAAAAAATTACATATAAGCCTACAAATTACAATAGATATGAAATATACATCAATGTGAACAGAGTAAGTTGGTTATCAAATGCTATGATATCATTATTTATTTATTTGTGTAAATTGTAATTTTTCACCTTTCTAGTTACTCTAATATCAAATCAACCCTTTTTTGGTTTTATATTTTCAGGCCCTGCGCTTCAAGAAGGCACATGTCACTCACCCTGAACTTAAGGCTACATTCTGTCTACCTCTGATTGGAGTCAAGAAGAATCCCAGCTCACCTATGTACACATCGCTCGGAGTCATCACCAAAGGAACCATCATTGAAGTAAGTCTGGGAATTTGTAAAACCTACTTTTATGTCTCCACCCACTGAAGGTGGTGCCAGAGGCATAATGTTTTTTGTGTTGTCCAGTCGTCTTTCCATCCGCTTTCTTGTAATCTCTGTATCTCAAGAACCATTTGAGCTATCACCGCAGGATGCCGATCTGATTATATTTTGGATTAAGTAGGTCAAAGGTCTAAGGTCATAGAGTTCAATTTATGAATGACAGGTACTGGCCTCGTTATCACGCCATCTCAAGAACCAGTAATGGTATGAGCTTCATCTTTGAAATTCAATTCAATTCAATTCAAATCAAATAATTTTATTTCTATTTCATTAGAATCATAAGCAAATGCAAATGTATTTCATGTACAATAAAAGTAATGACAAAGAACAGGAAGCCAACAAAAAGCAAAGTTTGCAATAGGTGCAGAGGGAAGGTTTCTTACATATGGAGTACTATTTATCAAATGAGGACAGAATTTGTTTCTAACTTTGTAAGCAGGTAATAAAGTGGAGAAAGCTCTTTGCAGTCAGCTAGTTCCCCGTTAGTATTCTTGTTTCCACTCCCTTCAGTCAGTCAGTAAATTTTTGTTTTATAAGAAGTTTTTAACAGTCTTTTTTCCCTCTCTCTCTTCCTTGCAGGTTAATGTCAGTGAACTTGGTATGGTGACACAAGGAGGAAAAGTTGTCTGGGGTGAGTTTCCATTTATTGTCTCGCCTGGGTTCAAGAGGTTCATGCTGTCATAGAGTTACATGTTTATTGATTTGGGCTCGTGAAAGTATCCTCGTTATAACCGTTACCACTTTAAAGCTGTCCTCGTTATGTCAAGTTTTGCCTGTATTAATAGCATTCTTAATAAGTGTTCTCTCATTTTCCAGGAAATTAATTTTTAGGCAACATTACCACTATTGCATTATAGTGTTAAAAGGTATAGACCAGTTCTGGTCATGCGATTGCATTGTGAAAGAAACGTTGTGGAATCGATCAGAAAACGTTGATCATCTAGCATATAAGTATTGGTGTGTACTGCAAGGTTCTGGAATCATCAAAATGATAAGAAATTTGGCCCAGTCTTGGCAAAGTTACAAGCACTGTACACAGAAAGATGTATATGGGGCTACGCGATATCTATCCAGTCCGGATAGATACAATAATGTACCAAATATATCAATTAGTAGGCAGTTTCCTGGCAAAATTTGTATCATCACGTATTAGTCAAAACGTATTCTTTCACATGATTGTTAATGAGAGCTTCCATTTCATTTTTTGAGAGGGGGGTGTATCCAAAACTTGTCTTTACCTTTAATTTCCAGAACCAAAATTCACATCCTGAACTACTGAAACCCTGAAATGGTATAATTATCATACATTTATGATTATTGCGTTCGTACTCGCATCGAGTTGGCGGAAACCAAATGGTATCCCTGTACACATTGTCTAATACTTTAATCTTTTATTGTTTCAATCTTTTCTCTACAGGTAAATATGCGCAAGTCACGAACAACCCTGAAAACGATGGCTGCATCAATGCTGTCCTACTGGTCTGAGTGAAACATCGGACCAAATAACAAAAGACTGATATCAAATATCTTATCTGGATCTGATCTCCTCGCTCGTCATCAGATCAAAGTCCAGCTTTTTCTGCCCCGCATCCAGTATGCTGTCCAGGCCTCCTGCAGGAGGAAAATCTTGTGCGTTCCACCAGTTTGGCAGGAGCATCACGACCTGGAAGTTGACCCGGAAGTTATCCTGTGAGTGGAATACACTTGGAAGTGCTCTAGGAGCTGGTGAATGAGGAAAGCAAAGATCGCCAGACGGATCTGAGGCCTGGAAAACATATATTTTTAACGGGCACCTACAAAGGTTACCAAGGAGCAAGCGCAGATCACCTATACTTGCATCATAAAGGCAGACCTACATGTATTATATAAGCAGGGCTCTACACCAACAAGGGGACACATGGGCACCCAAATTTTAAAGATTTTATGTAGGGCTAGTACATATAGACTGTAAAACGGTCAATCTCGGGCCCCTTTAAAAAAAAAAAGTTAGTGTGGAGCCTTGCTTTCAGTCGGTCTCAAGTCAGAGATGCCAACCGTTACGGTTTCGCCGTATTTGTTACGGTTTTAATGCTCTTGTTACGGCGTTACGGTAAACAATCAAAAGGTTACGGGGAAACGATAAACAAAAGTACATTATAGCGAATGCCGCCTTATCACATAGCCTCCGTACACAGCGCTGTATGTCGCACGCATTTACGAACTCATAAGTTCACTGAATTTGACTACACTGGATAAGCACTTTTGCGCACATGGTCCGTCCGCCGCCATCTTGTTTAATTCAGAAACAACACGGCCGCTACGTATGCTACGTGCGGTCGTGCCTTTTGGGGGGAGCATGGGGGTAGATGATCGTGCGCGCGGCGCCCGCAATACCCATTCATAGTATAGTAGCGAAGACTTCGGTGATTCAGCAGGCGCATTGCAAGTGCGCTATACGGTGTGTTGTTGTTCATGAACGCCGGGCCTAGCGGCCTGGGCTGGTGTGTCTGTGGTACTGGTGAGTGTACGTGTGCGTGTGTAGGATACGAGTTCTGCCATTTGACTGTGGATTCGAATTTGCCATTCGACGCTTGAACAAGGTGTTTTCTTCCTGAATATTATCATGGATTCACTCAAAAGAGCGAGTACCCGAGGAGGAGATCCTTTGACTGGAAATAGATTTAAAAAAACGTTTTTAAGCACATCTTTATTTTGGACTTAAATATGGTAGGTTCGAAATGCAGTAAGACTAAGAGTGATTGTGTGTTTGTGTACGTTTTGCGCGAAAATTATGCTGCGGTGTCTTGCGTTACGGGAAGACCCCCATTTGTTACGGACAAATATGGTAAATGTTACTGACAGCCATCCTATAGGGTTGGCATCTCTGTCAAGTGACTGCTTTGGGTGTTTTTGCTGTTGGCCCCGTCTTACAAACAGTTGATATTAATCACAACTTATTTCTGATTGATATCAATTGCAACTATGTACATAAGAGATAGGAGATTGCAAAGTTGCGATTGATTAGAGGACTTGCGATTGATTTGGATCAATTGCATCTCTTTATAAGACGGGGCCCGGGTCGACAGAGCAACAAGATTCCATAATCCCCCAGGAATGGTTTCCTATATTTATAGAAATAATTTATGTAAGTCCTTTCTTTCTCTTTAATGAGATATTTTTGCCTCATTAAAGATCTAATAATATCCCTCTCCTCTAAGATTTCAGCTTTTCTTACAGCATGAAGTTCTGATTAATGCAAGATTTATTTCCAGAGATTTTAGGAGGTCCATACTGTATCCACACTTTCAGCTTAAGCTTCTGTCAGGACAATTTAGAAGTGATCGGTTCAGTTCCATACTTGCATTCAGAAAGTAAATGAATGTTATACACATGTCAGATTCTTTGTGTCATAAAACTGGACGTGGATTAAAGAGGACCAAGTCACTAAACTTTGATGACTTACCATTACGATTCACTTCAAGAGGAGCAAAGATACATGTAATTAAACTCAAATCAAGATTTGAAGTATAACCTCAGAAAAGGAAATGTTAGCCTTTGGTCCCCCATTTTATGCATTTAGTAGAAGACAGAATTGATATATTTCTTCATAGTAGAGACTGGAGAGGTTGTGACACACTGTACCTATGTATTGACACATGCAACAATAAAATTATTAATATATATGTCTTGTATAAGGTTTACTTTATTTACATGATTTTATGAATTTGTGACCGAGTATGTTTGCAAAAGGTGAAAGGGTGTTGTGAATAATGTGTATTAAAGGTACCTTGTCCCATTTGCAGCCAACATCAAATTTTGTATAACTTTGCAGGAATTATGAATATGTCACTCTGTAAAATTTTAATGTTAGCAGTGTCCTAGTATCCAAATTATACAAGAAAACCTGTTTTTACTTTCTAGACTACACTGTCAGATTGGAGTGTCTGATTGACTTTTTTCTTCTTTGGTAAGAACATACATAAAATGAGCTGTAAAGGGTACATAAGCATTTTTCTACATCAATAACCCACTTCTTGTAATGGCCTAAATTAAACTGATTGAATCTCTGCAACGTACAACCATTTGGTACAAGGGTCTGAAAATCGGACTATTACCGTACTAAAATGATTGCAATCACTAGATTTGACAACTAATATAGTATTAATGACTGCTTTGAGAGAAATAGTTGTTTTATTACGCTCAAGGGAAGGTTAGAATTGTGCTATTACCCGAGGCGTGCCGAGGGCAATAGCCCAATTGTAACCTTCCCGAGAGCGTAATAAAACAACTATTTCTCGAATATTAAAGCAGTCATTAATACTTTTATATGCCGAAAAAAAATAGACTAAAAAATAAAAAATAAAAAATAAAAAAACTTTTGTCGAAGATGAGATTCGAACTCTTGCGTACAAAAGGTGATGTAACTAAAGTCAGCGCCTTAACCCGCTCGGCTATCGCGCTCTGTTAATTACAAAGTAGTTTTTTCTTATATATAGATTAAAATGGATTGAAAACGGTTTCGAGTGGAGGATGCTTCGCGGCTGCTCCATATAAACAGGCCCTTCTTTTACTTTTGCAATGCATATTGGCACGAATTTAGATCAAGATCTATCGGCAGATGTTGTTTTTTTGTTTTTGGAAGTTTATTTTCGTCTTCATGTCAACAATGCAAGATAAAATTGTCGGTAAGATCGATCGAGATTCAATTGTATTGAAATTGCCGACCAATTTTTTGCACACGTACGCGGTATCCTCGATCGCTCAGACCATTTTTTAACATGTAAACCTATGGGGTAACCATGGAGACTGAACTATTTTCCCAATAACCATGGTTATTGGGAATTTTACAGAAATAGTTGAAGTTTATGAATGCAATTCGACCAATCAGATGGCTGGATTTCTTAAGTGAGGTATATAACAGTCGTTATTTTCCCACAAAAAGACTTTTTCAAGCCCTTTCGTTTTGAGGGGAGTTCTAAATTGTTAGTATGCAAGTGCAATTTAAACCTTTTCATTTTTCGGGGCCTGCAAATGGGACATAGTACCTTTAAGAAGCGTTTCTTGATTTATAAGATTATTTTTGGACTCCCAGGACAAGATTGACAACTACAAGCGTTAAATTTGGACAAATCTCTGTCATTCTCATTCATAGAATATTTTTTGTGCCCTCTCTTTCTCTGTCCTTCTCTATTGTGTTTATGCCCACTTTCTGTCTTTTTCTCCATTATCTGTTTTCCCTCTCTCTCTCTTTCTCTGTCCTCCATTATCTTTTTGCCCTCTCTCTCTCTGTCCTCCATTGTCTTTATGCCCTCTCTCTCTTTCTCTATCCTCCATTGTCTTTATGCCCTCTTTCTTTCTCTGTCCAAATGCCCTCTCTCTGTCTTTCTCTGTCCTCCATTGTCTTTATGCCCTCTCTCTTTCACTGTCCAAATGCCCTCTCTTTCTCTGTCCTCCATTGTATTAATTATGCTCACTCTCTCTCTGTCCTCCATTGTATTAATTATGCCCACTCTCTCTCTCTCTGTCCTCCATTGTATTAATTATGCTCACTCTCTCTCTCTCTCTGTCCTCCATTGTCTTTATGCTCTCTTTTTCGCTGTCCATTGTCTTTATGCCCTCTCTCTTTCTCTGTCTAAATGCCCTCTCTCTGTCTTTCTCTGTCCTCCATTGTATTAATTTCGCTCACTCTCTCTCTGTCCTCCATTGTCTTAATGCTCTCTCTTTCTCTGTCCTCCATTGTCTTTATGCCCTCTCTCTTTCTCTGTCTGAATGCCCTCTCTCTCTTTTTATCTGTCCTCCATTGTATTAATTATGCTCACTCTCTCTCTCTGTCCTCCATTGTCTTTATGCTCTCTTTTTCTGTCTTCCGTTGTCTTTATGCCCTCTCTCTTTCTCTGTCTAAATGCCCTCCCTCTCTCTCTCTTTCTCTGTCCTCCATTGTCTTTATACCCTCTTTCTTTCTCTGTCCAAATGCCCTCTCTCTGTCTTTCTCTCTGTGTCCTCCATTGTATTATGCCCACTCTCTCTGTCCTCCATTGTCTTAATGCTCTCTCTTTCTCTGTCCTCCATTGTCTTTATGCCCTCTCTCTTTCTCTGTCTGAATGCACTCTCTCTCTTTTTATCTGTCCTCCATTGTCTTTATGCCCTCTCTCTTTCTCTGTCTAAATGCCCTCTCTCTGTCCTCCATTGTATTAATTATGCTCACTCTCTCTCTCTCTGTCCTCCATTGTCTTTATGCTCTCTTTTTCTGTCTTCCGTTGTCTTTATGCCCTCTCTCTTTCTCTCTTTCTCTGTCCTCCATTGTCTTTATGCCCTCTCTCTTTCACTGTCCAAATGCCCTCTCTCTCTCTCTCTCTGTCCTCCATTGTATTATGCCCACTCTCTCTGTCCTCCATTATCTTTTTGCCTTCTCTCTCTTCCATTGCCTTTATGCCCTCTCTCTCTTTCACTGTATAAATACCCTCTCCTTCTCTGTCCTCCATTGTATTCATTATGCCCACTCTCTCTCTCTCTCTGTCCTCCATTGTATTAATTATGCCCACTCTCTCTTTCTCTGCCCTCCATTATATTATGCCCACTCTCTCTCTCTCTCTTTCTCCTACACTCTGTTTGATAATTCTGTTTTTTAAGCTTTCATCACTCTCGGTGTATCACCCACCCTCCACCCATTCCCCCATCTTACTGTGTATGATCTCTATTAAACATTACAGAAACAAAAAGGAATCACACTACACGTAACTTTAAAAAAGACATTTTGTTTTAATGCAATGACATATTTACATGATAAATAAACTACATACAAAATGGTACACACTTTTGATTTTCAAGGTGAGTGAGCATACTAGTATTTGGACGGTTTGGGGAAGTAGTGTAGATCGAAACTTCATATACATCTAGCACACATTACTTCAAGGTACATGTACATTATATGTAAATATGGCAACACTGGAAGTCAAAATCACTGACTATCTAGTACCTATTCACAAAGAAACAATAACTTTAGTTAACACATTCATCATAATGCGGTATACAGGCAAAAGTGTAGGGTGATGATTTTATGCAGAGACCAAATTAAGGTTTTTATCATCAAGGCTTTAAAAAAGAAAAGAAAAGAAAAAAAGAAGTTAACTAATTTGTACTACCCATTTGATTCACTTCAGCATTTTATATGAGATAACAATGTATATATACAACACAAGAAGTGGTAATGAGATGACTACTCATCAGGTATTGGGTATTTTTTCTTCTTTAAATTTGATTTTGTAAATGGATAGTTTGGTGTTTCCCCAAACGAGATGAGAATGTTAAACATTAACAATCGTTTATACATTCCAGATTTATTACTGCAATATTGATACATAAAAAAACAACTATGACATTTTGTATTACAATGGATATCTCCTGGTTTCTGATTAGTGGCATTTCCATTATTTTTAAATATTTTTTCTAGAAACTGAATAGATATATCCTACCTATAAGGTTCAAAGAAAAAAATCTTAAAAATCATCAAAAATTATACAATGTATTCTGCTGTATAAAAAGGAGTTTACAAGAAAACCAGTTTTAAAAGTTAATTGCTTGTCTCGCTTGAATGCTAATATTAGTGTACATCTTAACACCCACAAACAAACTACTAATTTCTGTTTTTCTTTACAATACATATTGGTAATGTAATACAGGTGTATATAGAATTATATTTGGGAGTTTCTATAAATAGAGTTGATTTTCTACAATTATCTCAAATTGAGCTGCTATTTATCTGATGACAAAGGCACTTTGAATATACTTTTAATTTCATTGCTTCTTCTTAGATTTGCATATTCATGTACCGGTACACGTATCATTATTTCAATATGTTTAATTTTGATCCAAACATGATCTACTCTTTCCTGGATACTAATATCTGAATAGACCCACATGTATTATGAGAGAAACCCTTATGAGGCTGAACACAGAAATAACAAATGGAGCACTCTTATTTACAAAAATATTCATGTATCTGATAGAATTGCAAATGACCTCTAACTAGAAATGTGGATAGACTCTGGTGATAAAATGTATATATCTACATATCTTTTTACATGTATATTATGCAAAATTATGCAACTCAAAGGACAGGTGAAAGATATTGAAAGGTGATATAAATTCTTTTTCAAATGTCCTGCATCCTACATTTATAGATAAAACAAAATAAAGGAATAAATTCAACACTGATTCCACAATATTTACAAATCATAAGCATTGGGTTTAAAGGGATTGGGTACCGTATCTTGTCAGATTCTGAACGAAATCCTGGATTTTGCTCATGATGCAATTATAATTATAAACCTTTAGGTCAGTCAGGAATCCCATGACTTTAACAAGCCGGTCGCCTGTCTGATTATCAAGATATTTATGATTGAAATTCGAAATTCAAAAACCGTTCTCCCAACAGCTCCCAATACTACACTCTATTGGGGAAAGTGAGTATGGTAAAACCAGTCACTCAAAGACTGTTTCTATTTTGAGGCACTTCATGATTATTTTAAGCGCAGTTTTTTTAGGGCTTCAGTATTACGCCATATCACAGACACTGATAACATATAGGGTCGTGCATCTCAGATTTGTTAACCTGGAAACGTTGTTAAACAATGCCTTTAAGAACCATTAGAACGTGATTGTCATACCTACATACCTAATAATAATACACGTTAGGCAGCCATACAATGGTAGAAATCATAAAACATAAACATGAACAGTATGATGACGAGTACATGATGACAGCCCTTTATGGCTTTGGTACGACATATATTGGGCAGTACCACGCAGATACCTTGACTGATGGACGGACGAATCGTATCTATTGTCACGGAGTGGAAGAACCTTCTTTGCATCTGCTAAAATTTTACACTGTTGAACTAAACTAAGCACACTAGGAGAGTCTAACATTCAGCCAGAAAAAAAAAGTAAACATTGGTTGGATAGAGTTGCATGGGAATGCACGAATACATGCATGTAGAACATGATTTCATACAAAAGTGACTTTGGTATTCAAATACTGCAGGATTTTAACCCATATTGGATAAAGGATTAATAATACATGTATATAGGCACCATACATATTCTGCTTAGTGCCACAATTAAGTTCCCTTGAAAGCAACACTGAACAGATAAACTTTTTGCACTAGCGTACTCAGTGTATATTACACGGCACCATCTCGTGGTAAACTTACCAACTGCATGTAACCCAATATCTAATTCCCACTTCGCAGACAGAGGACTAGACGCGAGAACTAACAGCGCAGCGAGGTAAGCAGTGACAGTACGTACGGTACAGTGGAACCTCAGTATAGAGAGCTCTGATATAACCGGGGATCTGTTATAACAAGGTGATTTTGCTGGTCCAAGCTCTTTTATATTCTTTTGTTTTTTTACCCTGATATAACAAGATTCCTGATATAGCAAGGTAATTTCCTTGGTCCAAGGGCCTCGTTATAACGAGTTTCCACTGTATATGGCTTTAAATCAATAAACGAGTAGATCATACATTGAAGGGGAAATGCAATGTAATTATTCTTGACTAAATACTTCACATCAAGGGTTCAGTGACACAAAGACATAACTCCATATTTTGCCAAAATGAGTATTTGATATCAAAATGTTGAGTAAAATATGGGCTTTCCAGGAAACACAAAGACTTAACTCCACCCAACACCCCATTGAAGTCAATGGCTAGTGAAACATAGACTTAACTCCTTTAGGCCCAAGTGCTGGGTGACACGTACATAAACCACTTTTTTCTCAAAATGGCCAAAATGGAGTTAATGCTTTGTTTCACTGACCTCTCGACAGACATGACATGGATATCCTGTCTTGTGTCATCAAGTGATGGAGAAGTTGGGCACCGTCTTGTGTCTCTGCAGGGGTGAGGGCAGGAAGGCAGCTGCAACAGGTGGGTTGGTCAGGTGATTTGTCACATGACCCCGTTGCATAGCCAGACTGATGGTCATATCCTTCAGTATGAATGCATGGAGGAGTTTGTTGACCTTCTGCGGCTGTTCCACCATCACCATGTGGCCGGCCGATTCCACCAACTCCAGTTGTGATGCATAAATAGTCTGAGAATATACGAAAGGAGGGAAGAGATCAAGTATTAAGAACTTAATGCTAAATATATTACTCATTGCGGATATAGTATCGAAAATAATATCGCTAGTGATATTCGTTTGTCTCGCAATGTGGTCAATAAGGAATCTAAAAGATCACGACGTTTCGTATGCTACTGCAATACTTCGTCAGGTGATGAAAACTATTGTAAGCAAGGGTCTTTTATACTTTACGGGAGGACCGTAAAGCGGTCTAAAATTCGATCGATAATTGGAACAATAACGCCCAATGCCTATTGGTCGACGCACACGGTGATCGACCAATCACCAAGGCCGCTGGTTCGGCCGCTGGTTCGGCTGATGCACCAGGCCTATTGGCCGACGCATACGGTACTCGACCAATCAACGGGCCGCTGGCTCGGGCCGTCTGCTGAATGGAATCGACCGTTGTTGGCTGGCAGGACGGCGAGTGTCATGGCGGCGTATCGTCCGCATCCAAAATTCGGGGATATCGATCCCGTTGTCTCTGTTGAAATTATTAGGATTGAGACGGATATTGATAGCTTCTTTTACCCTCCGTGTATACCAATGCCGTTCCTGGGAAAGGCACTGAACCCCGTCCCATTCTGGTTGATGCTGGTTGTCCCAAGCATGTTCGGCTACGGCTGAGTTGTCAGTTCGACGGAGTCTGACGTCCCTCTTATGCTCAGTGATTCTTTCTTTTATCGGACGGGCAGTTTCACCGATGTAGGATCTATCACATCCTTTACAAGGGATGTTGTACACAATGCCGTCCCGTCTATGTGGAGGAATTGGATCCTTGGGGCGTGTAAGTTGTTGACGTAGGGTGGTATCTGATCTGAAAACCGTTCGAATGCCATGGCTCTCTAGGCGGCGCTTGAGTTGTTGGGAGACCCCATCAATGTACGGCAAAACTGTAAAAGTCTTGTATACCTTCTGATCCCTGGGTTCCGACGATCTATTCTTGGTATTGTGTATAAAACGGCGTGGGTAACCGTTGAGACTCAGGGCACTGCGAACACGGGTCCGTTCTTTGCATGGCTGTTGTGGACTTGTCACAATGCGTGAAGCTCTGTCAAATAGACATTTCACTAGACCTCTCTTCACCGATATGGGATGGTGAGAGTCAAACGCTATGTACTGGTCTGTGTGGGTAGGCTTCCTATAGACTGAGGTGGAGAGCCTATGGTTGTCGTGTCTATGAACTAGAGTGTCTAAGAATGCTATCTTCCCTTCACACTCTATCTCTGATGTGAACTGGATGGTTGGTTCAAGGCTATTCATGTGTTTAAGCAGCTTATCTGTTTCAGAGATGGGAACTATGATGAAGAACGATCACTTCTTCGGAAGAAGAGATTCTTAAGAAAGGCCTCGGCTTTGCCGTCTCCCCTAGACGGATTCCAGCTACCGAAATAATTGCGAAAGTTGAGACAGCGGTCAAGTATCTTGATGCGGAGTCGGCCGACGCCGCCCGCAGAGATGTAGACAACATCCTACAAAAAGCACGCCCCCCTAAACACAACATTTCGAAAGAAATGCACACCGCTCTCAAAACTTTGAAGGCTGATGATAGTATTACTATTCTTCCAGCCGACAAAGGTCGTGCCACAATCATTCTAGACACCACAATATACCATGAGAAATTGACCGACTTATTGGAGTCTGGTCCGTATCGTGTATTAAAGAAAGATCCCACAGATCGTTTGTCTCGCAAGCTTACCAACACCTTGCTGAACCTAAAGAAAGACAATGTGATGGATGAACCGACCTATCGTAGACTGAAACCCACACAAAAGCAACCTCCTAGAATATACGGGTTACCCAAGATACACAAAACAACAGTACCATTACGACCTATAGTGTCATGCATAGGCTCCTTTGCCTATAACCTCTCAAAGTACCTAGCTGAAATTCTTTCTCCGCTCACCGGTTTGACTGAATATACGATTCCCAATTTGAGTGGTTTTGCAGAGTTCATAGCAGAGCAAACCATCGGTACTCAAGAACGCATGGTTTCGTTTGACGTAGTTTCACTCTTCACCAATGTACCGATTGAGGGCGCATGCAATGCTACATTGCAACGCTTACAATCAGACAGCAATTTGTCTACCCGTACCGCACTCTCACCGGAACAACTCACTCAACTCCTCGAGTTTGTTCTACGATCCACATATTTTCTGTATAAAGGTTCATACTATGAACAGACAGAAGGGGCAGCCATGGGCAGTCCAGTCTCGGCTGTCGTGGCCAACCTATACATGGAGAGTTTCGAAGAAGAAGCGTTGGACACATGTCCCCTCTCTTGCTTGCCTCGTGTTTGGAAGAGATACGTAGATGACACCTTCATCATAGTTCCCATCTCTGAAACAGATAAGCTGCTTAAACACATGAATAGCCTTGAACCAACCATCCAGTTCACATCAGAGATAGAGTGTGAAGGGAAGATAGCATTCTTAGACACTCTAGTTCATAGACACGACAACCATAGGCTCTCCACCTCAGTCTATAGGAAGCCTACCCACACAGACCAGTACATAGCGTTTGACTCTCACCATCCCATATCGGTGAAGAGAGGTCTAGTGAAATGTCTATTTGACAGAGCTTCACGCATTGTGACAAGTCCACAACAGCCATGCAAAGAACGGACCCGTGTTCGCAGTGCCCTGAGTCTCAACGGTTACCCACGCCGTTTTATACACAATACCAAGAATAGATCGTCGGAACCCAGGGATCAGAAGGTATACAAGACTTTTACAGTTTTGCCGTACATTGATGGGGTCTCCCAACAACTCAAGCGCCGCCTAGAGAGCCATGGCATTCGAACGGTTTTCAGATCAGATACCACCCTACGTCAACAACTTACACGCCCCAAGGATCCAATTCCTCCACATAGACGGGACGGCATTGTGTACAACATCCCTTGTAAAGGATGTGATAGATCCTACATCGGTGAAACTGCCCGTCCGATAAAAGAAAGAATCACTGAGCATAAGAGGGACGTCAGACTCCGTCGAACTGACAACTCAGCCGTAGCCGAACATGCTTGGGACAACCAGCATCAACCAGACTGGGACGGGGTTCAGTGCCTTTCCCAGGAACGGCATTGGTATACACGGAGGGTAAAAGAAGCTATCAATATCCGTCTCAATCCTAATAATTTCAACAGAGACAACGGGATCGATATCCCCGAATTTTGGATGCGGACGATACGCCGCCATGACACTCGCCGTCCTGCCAGCCAACAACGGTCGATTCCATTCAGCAGACGGCCCAAGCCAGCGGCCCGTTGATTGGTCGAGTACCGTATGCGTCGGCCAATAGGCCTGGTGCATCAGCCGAACCAGCGGCCGAACCAGCGGCCTTGGTGATTGGTCGATCACCGTGTGCGTCGACCAATAGGCATTGGGCGTTATTGTTCCAATTATCGATCGAATTTTAGACCGCTTTACGGTCCTCCCGTAAAGTATAAAAGACCCTTGCTTACAATAGTTTTCATCACCTGACGAAGTATTGCAGTAGCATACGAAACGTCGTGATCTTTTAGATTCCTTATTGACCACATTGCGAGACAAACGAATATCACTAGCGATATTATTTTCGATATTAAGAACTTGTTTATAGTTACCATTACTCATTGCTGTGAGTAAATTAACGACAATTGAGAGTTTAATCTCCCGACTTTAGATTTTTTCAAAACATACTGGTAGACAGATGAATTTAAAAAAATGAAATAAAACTAGAACTGTTCATTCAAACTTAGTGTATTTCGAATTCATAGATCTGTATTCAAACAGATGACATCATCAATAAATTGTATGAATATTTTCTGTTGTTTGGGGTCGTATTGCTTATATAAGGTGTCGTGGTCAAGTGGATATGTCACCGGACTGTGGATCACAACCTCTGTGGTTCAATTCCCGCTGCGGCATTGATGTCCTTTGGCAAGACATTGATCTACATTCGCCACTCTCCACCCAGGTGTTAAATGGGTACCCGGTAGGATGCAAAAGCTAATGTGGCTAGATTAGCAAGTGTGCCCTTGTAAAATTGACGCCTGGCTGGAATGCTCCCCAGGGAGTGGAGAATGTGCATACATTATGTGCGGGTAAACCTGAATCCAATGACTGGGGTAATAATATAATATATCTGTAAAGCGCTTTAAGAGGGCCTGCGGTCCTGAAAAGCGCTATATAAGAACGAACTATTATTATTATTATTATTATAATATTTTAAAATAAATTTGCATCATAGCCTAAACCAATTGAAATACCACCTTTCAAATCACAATGATTGAATTGATGAATATTCTGTTATGTTTGGGTCCAGTTTGATTTTTTTTAAAGGTCTGTGTGCACAATTCCCATGTTCCCATGGGGGGGGGGGATGTCACAAAGTGCCTGTTGTGACAAGCCCTGCCTGCATACCTGATGATGAAATTCAATTTAATATGAAATAGCTCGGTATCTCACCTCCTGCATAGTCTCTGATTCTTTCTGTGGCACAAGCTCATCCTGGCACCCATGAATGATAAGCACACCCACTGACAGTGAGGAATGGTAATCACTCCCACCTTCCTGCCAGTACTGTCCTTGCATGGTCGCACGCAGCACGTACGCTGGGATGTCAAAGGCATTTCTCAAGTCGACTGCGGAGCGTTCAGCTTTGGTATGAAAGGCTTGTCTACAACAGAAATAACATGCAGTTCAATTGACGATGAAGTGGTACATTTAACATAATTTTGAGTATGTTTCTTTGAGAAGATTCTTGCATCTCCAGTATTCCACTCTTGTGTGCAAAGACATTTACATTTTTTTAATGTGATACAACTTCAATATTTGAACACTAAATGTGAGCTTAATAGTCAATAGAGTGAAAGAGGTATGAACAGGGGTACCGGTAACAGGTTTCACATTCTATAATGTAATTGACATTATGGTAAGATTCTTTCAACGTACTGCCATGTGCAAGTAAATAAAAGCATTTGTACCTTTCCCAAATGGAAATTATGTATGAGGCTATAAACTATAAAGCCCTACATGTAAGTAAGTGAATGGTCGATTTGTGCTTCTTTACTTCAAAGAACTTCATCAATATTGTGCAATACGTACTTGTTGAAACTCCCTTCTCGTTATTATATTAAAAATATGTTGGTACCAACAAACAGTTGATACCCTTGGGATCTCAAGATTAAATGCAACTTAAGAATACTTTTAGTTATTTAAATTCATTTGATTTTTATGAGTTGTCTTTAATGGTTTATGGCAAAATTTTACGAAAGAGGCCTCGATCTGTGTCTGTAAAAGCTCCCAGGCAAACAAAGTTTTACCTTGCAAATGTTCTATTGATGATGGGTTTTATGCAAGCAAGACAACAGGATGGAAGACAGAAGAGATGACATGGCTCAGGAGAGAGGGGGATAGGACCTCCATTGCTAATCAGAACAACCTTGGTGACCTTCCTCGACCTCTCCTTAGCAACCAAGGTGCAGAATGATCCCCTGCGGAAAGAAACACAACATTTCTTTTTATATATTCATATAATTCATATTATCATATTATTGTAATAGAATTATAGTTTCTAGGAATAGGTTAGCAAACATAACCTATTGATGTACAAGAAAGGGAATATTAAGGTCATGTGTAGGGTATATAGTGATTGTTTTCTTTTAAAGTTTCTCCAAATTCCATGTATCCTGCATAAGGGACGGCCTGCACCATTACAATCTTGCCCTTTGAAAAGCAGAGTTCTATACCAGCTATTAAGATAAATAGTTCAAAGAATTTTGTTCGTATTTGCTTCATTTAAATAATGTCAGGAAAGAAAAAAACCTAAACATCTTTTATCACCTTTTAAGAGTTTGAAAAGATTATAAGATTTAGGCAGGATTGATCAAAAACTACCCCAAAAGCTTTGAATATATTTCAGAACTGAAAATGTAATCATTCATTAAATTATTGAAGAATATACAGTGCGTCCCAGAAAAAACGAAACCGAGAAGTATCGATGTTCTATCATAACTTAATCACAACTATAATTAATGAATGATACATATTTGGAAAGCTTAGAGTCTCCTCTTTCATGTGATGCTACTCAGATGATGCATATTTCACGCATGAGTGATTAAAAGCAATTAGAAGGAAGGAAACCAAAAAGACATTTGGCGGGCGGTATCTGAATTTCGAAGAAAAATTCACATTTCTAGAAAGTTGAGTTTCTGCCCTTTCATATGACACCTCAATCAGGAAAAATGAGCGAGGAATAACAAAGTTCTGTTTGTTTAAAGTAGCCCTTACATTTTCATAACTTTAACAAATGAATTCGTTTTCACTGGGTGCCTGCCGTAGCAAAAAGCAGATTTGACAAAAGACTTAACTCCGTTTCGTTGACAATCAGCCATGCATTAAGACTCTCGTATACGGCCGATTGTCAACGAAACGGAGTTAAGTCTTTTGTTAATTTCGTTTATTGATACGGCAGGCAGCCAGTGAAAACGAATTCGTTTAATAAAATTATAGAAATGCAAGCACTACTTTAAACAAACAGAACTTTGTCATTCCTCGCTCATTTTTCCTGATTGAGGTGTCATATGAAAGGGCAAAAACTCAACTTTCTAGAAATGTGAATTTTTCTTCGAAATTCAGATACCGCCCGCCAAATGTCTTTTTGGTTTCCTTCCTTGAAATTGCTTTTAATCACTCATGCGTAAAATATGCATCATCTGAGTAGCATCAACTGAAAGAGGAGACTCTAAGCTTTCCAAATATGTATCATTCATTAATTATGGTTGTGATTAAGTTATGATAAAACATCGATACTTCTCGGTTTCGTTTTTTCTGGGACGCACTGTATATCAAACATCCATTCTTAAAATAGTTTTGAGGTCTACCGTCTAGCATTAATTAAAGCCCTGAAACGTTAGATATCTTACCCATATGAATGACCAACCAGAACATTTCGCTTCTTTGCATAACGATCAAATATGGCGAGCACGTCTTCGGCCAACTCCTCAAACTTGTAAGCGGCCGTTTGCTTGGGAGCTCTGCTGAAGCCGTGCCCGAGCATGTCCGGCACCACTATCTCAAAGCCGGCCTCCTGGAAGTACTGCAGCTGGTGATACCAGACCTCTGCACATCCTCCAACCCCATGGAGAAAGAAGAGCACGGTCCCCGGTTCATCCATGAGCGAAATGAGAGACACCTGGCTGGACCATTTGGAAGTGTGTCTGTTTCGTCGCACATGTTCTGAATTCACAGAAGTTTTGCTCTGAACACTCTGTCTTTGCTTTGTGGCTACCTTGCTGTAGGAGGAGCCAGCATCAGCTTTTGCTGATGGGAGCTGATAATTGTCTTTCTTTGCTGTAGTGTTGGAGTTGCTTTGGTTATGCGTATTTTCATTGTTCCCCGAGGGTGGTTGATTTCTTTGAAGACTATTGGAGGTAGTATTTGAGGCTTGTTTTAAATCTGTGGTTTCCATGGTGATGCTCCCTTCTGAAACGTGTCTCTGGGCAGGGCCGCTGCCATTTGGTTGCCCAGACGACGACCCGCCTTGTGAGTTTCCATCATCTCCTTGCTGATGCTTCCCAAGGATGTGCTGGATCCGAAGCCACCTTCCCGGTCGTATCTCAAGGATATTGACATTGTGCTGACCAGGCGAGATGGCACGATTTCTGAAGTTCATGGAACCAAAGGCTCTGCTTGATGTTTGCCTTTTCGACTGGTTCCTCATTTGGTACGCTGCTCTGGGAGCTAAACAAAGACATCTCAAATCTCACAGCTCTTGTAATCACTATCTGTCACAAGAATTTTCCTTTTATGAGCTAATGGTCATAAAATGGGGTCATTTTTACCATTTCATTTAAGTACCAGTTCTTTCACTCCTTGGAAGTATCGGTCTCTAAAATTTTGCGGGTAGTTTGCAGATGTCAAATACCAAAGCCATCATCACTCGTCAAACGCGACAGAGAGAACCCAACCTGTTGATCATAAGTAAATGAATATTAATTGTTACCAGCAGGTTATGAGCGTAGACTTATATCACAACGTTACAAATAAATCAGAATTCAATTTATATGTGGCTAATAATTATCAAGAAGAGAAGGGAGGGCTAGGCTAAATCTGTTTTTTGCTTTCTCAATTTCGATTCCCCAAAAAAAGACTGACTCGCCACTAGCGAAAAGTTAGCAACCGTATTGACCATCCTCAATTCAGAATAAGAATTACTTGCATGAATTTGATGAGGATCTAAGATTACGGTCGCCAACTTCACTCATGAGCGTGCGCCCGCCTGAAACCCATCGTTGTGCAGCAGTTTGCCGTGAAACCTGTGAGAAAGTGTATATTAATGTCTTTGTTTTTAGGAAAAATACTCAAAAAAGATAAGAAAATTGCCACGAAACAGATAACAACTTTTAAATCATGACCGTTATTTGAACAATTGTGGAAGATTTATATATGATTTTTGGTGTGTTAAAAACTGTCAAAAGTTTGAGTTTGATGAAGTATGATGATGATCACATGCACACTCACTCACAAGCGCCCTTAAAATTAAATCTTAATTCAAAAATGTTTTATTATTTTTTTAAAGTGCAACAAACACTCTGACTCGAACAATAACGCTCTTACTCTTAGATCTAAAATAAGGCTTGCGGGTGCACCATTCATTCATTGGTCATCTAGATCTATATATCCCTCTTGAGGATCAGGACCAGGATCAGAACAGATTCAGATTAGGCTTCCATAGTAAGGCATTTCTAGCTGCAATGTCAAAGGCACTAGCGGCGCGGCCGATGCGCGATGGCGATGCGAGGCCAGGCGGAGCTCCCCTGACCTGCCTGCCTGGCCTGACCCAGAGTCCCGAGGCCGAGCTCATGATCTTGTCACGTAAATAAATGCAGCTGCAGATCTCACTTACCGTACAATCTAATTCCCGAACAGGTAAATAAAGCCACAAAGAAGTGATCAGTCGTCATACAGTATGTAGATCTAGGTTTCTCTTGACACTTTGTACTGAAAAATGACAAGCATCAATCAATCAAATCAAATCCAATCAGTCTCTACGACTACGTTAGACGGGAGTCGGGCTAACTCGCCCCACGGGACATCTCGCCCCAGCCTCAAAGACTGGGGCGAGATGTCCCGACAAATTTAATCGATCGAGAGATACCAATGTGTATATGTTTGTGCTCATTGTGACTTAATAATGCCATTTCGGCATACTCGTGATATAGGCCCATAGAGATATATACTTGTTAGCAACTGTTTTGAATCGATTATAATTTAGACGGTATCTAGGTTAGACGGTATCTAAGGGAAAGTTTAGACGGAGCTTTTGTAGAGGCTCGATCAAATTTAGTAATTGATATTTTTCAAATAACTAAGATAAATCAGTAATTTAAGTCATTTTTAAAGTTTATAGGTATTACATTCAACAATTTATTTATTTATTTATTTTACTTATAAGTAAAACTTCACAATATTTAAAATAACGTGGCCATTTACTTTCATTGATAGGAACTAAGAACAACGCGAGCAAGTAGAATTTAGCAGTCGTTTTCTTAAAATAAGTTTATTGACCGTATACAAAAACGATGCGAGGAGAATCTTAACATAGAAAACCGCTGGTAAGCACGGCTGCATTGAATGGGGAAATCCCCGTTGATCGAGAAATGATCTCATACTGTGGTTGAGGAGGCTGTAGCGTTGGCTGTAGCCAAACTTGTTTTTATTTTCTTTTGTTTGTAATACCGTTTGTTCTTCGGTTTTGAATCAGCATACATCTACTAGTTTTGAGATGAAGTTGCCCGAAATCTGAAAAAGGAACTAGGTCTATCTGTGAGTGTTTCTGTGGCTGGAGATGATTGTGCATGATGCGCGCTTGATGCAACATGTTGTTCAACAAATTCACTGTACACCGCACCCTGACTGTATCTGTATGTAGTCTTGTGTCTATGGGCGTGTCATCTCCATTTTGACCTTTTTCAAAAAAGGAAAAAAGAAAGTTGAACTTTGAAAATCAGCTTCTTCTTCTTCTTCTGTTATACTCCTCAACGTTCCGTAAGGAACCAAGCGAGGAGGATGAGGGGGTGCGCACTGTGCTTGTTTAGTTCTTATTGCTTGAGTCTTGGTTGCGGAAAAAGTTGGTTGCTTAAAGTTTGAAGGTGTCGATGTTCGTGGTCCTTTGGATGTCGGAGGGTAGTGAGTTCCAGTCCTTGATGGTACGTGGAATGTAGGAGTGTTTAAAACAATTGGTGCGGGTGGAGTATTGGATGAAGGAGTTTCCTGAGGTACGTCTGGTGGCTCGTGTAGCTGGACGCAGGTAGTCCGACACCGGCAGGGCCAAGTGCCCCCCCAAGGCTTTGTGCAATATACAGACCCTCGAAACTTTCCTTCGAATGGAAAGCAAATCCCATCCTAACCCCACCATTAATTTTGTCGCGCTGGTAGTTTGCCTGTAGTCATTGCATACCATTCTGGCTGCCCTTCTTTGAACCTTGCCAATTTCCTGCGTGTGTTCTTTGGTATATGGGTCCCAGACACTAGAACTGTATTCTACAATTGGACGGACTAGGGTTGTGTAAGCTAAGGATTTAGTTTGTTTAGTACATGATATAAGGTTTCTACGGATGAACCCATTGACCTTATTTGCAGATGATGTTATGTTAGAAATATGTTTGCCCCACTTTAGATTAAAGGGCTTATGGACACTACTGGTACATCTCTTTCGTATATCAGTTGTGCATTAAAAAAATGATTATCATGACGGTGGAGTTTTGTGATCATAAATTGGAAATATCGGGTTGGAATTTCAAGGTCAGGTTACTACTGCAAGTTTCATTAAAACTGCTATGCCTCCAACTCGCATCGGGCAGTGTACAGGTAAGTCTCTTGATTTTAAAAGATTTCTGTTTCCAAATTAAGTCGTAGTGTGGATCTATTTTATCAATGCATGATATGAGCGTGATTATTCTGCTGCATATGTTGTATTGGCCAGACTCACTGGGTTTACTTTACGTGACTTCTACTTCTACTTCTATGGTAATACTCATCAACAAAAAACATTTTTCTAATAGTAATAAGTTAAAACTCCATAAATTAATCCATGAATCACATGTTAGTCAAATGATACAATGTAAACTTTGATGTACTACTGTAGTGGTACGCTGATTTGGGCAACACATTCAATGACCTAAAGGGGGCGTTATAGCAATAGAGGAGTCGGGTTGAGTTGATCAATTGTACGGTTATTAGTTTGAATTTGTATACATCTAAAAGTTGAGTAGCATTAATTATGTTCCCGATAGTATGCCGGGAACGGATGAACAAACCCTGGTCTTGAATTCCTGCATTAGGAAACTGTAACCTAATCTCATATTCCTCTTCGGAACTACTTGTATCCTCGCTACGAATATGAACATCTGGTTCATCACCAAAGGGTGACATTCTTAATAAAGTACGATGCACCACTCTGGCGGACCGCCATGCATTGGACGAATCCTAAATACATCTGGCTTGTTGTACATAAGTCGGTGCCTAGTTCAAGTCACTCTATCTATTATGCTTTGTCATTGGTTATATTTAATTAAATGTATAACTCCTCTCTTAATTGGTGGATTGAACTGATCTAGAGGTCGGATGACCTAAGGGTCATTTTATATATCCTATCTTGTAATTGGTTGTCTTAGTAAGGCTCCTCCTGATTGGCTAATAATATCACGCCGGAGTATTTAAATGCCATACATTTTGTACATGTAGCTCAGTTTTATTTTGTTCCGTTACTGTGTTAAGGATGTGCTGCTAGTTTTACTCAATCTATAGGGCCGCCCAGCCTCTGAGAGAATAAGCATTTTAAAATGTCCTTAAATAATTAATCTTCGTTTGTAACTACTGGAGTTTCGGCTGACTTTATAAATAATGAAGTGGACTTCAACTGTATATCCGAGCTTCTTTCGTTTTCATTTTGTTTCTGAACTTGTTGTCACCAACCCATTACGGGCACATTTCACTACTATAGCTAGTCTAGTAGTAATAAAGACCAATTTTACCTGTACATTTGAAACATAAATAGTAGGTCCTTCTTAAAGAATACACAAAGAACATAAACTACATTGAGATAAAAATAAAAGTTGTCATATATCAATTTAATTTCTTAGGCCTCATGTATTAATGATGGCGAACCAATAGATCCACAAGCCCCAGGTTGCCTGGATGATTGCGAAGGACGTCGATTCTTCCTGGGAAGAGATGGCATGTGCAAGATGTGTGTGCAATGTGAACCTGGCTTCAAACATGACAAGGTAACTTCCCTCTTCAAATTTCCACATAGACTTTGTGTACTCCAACTTCTGTATGTGATGTAGTAACAATATGTAGCAGGAGTAATAATGAACCTTTCTGAATAAAGCAGTACTTTTTCTCATTCCCTGACAACAATCTATATTAAATGCGGCTAAAGTCCATATAATATTTCATTATGAGGATGATGGTGAGAAGAAGAAAAAGAAGAAAATAATGATGATACCATATTGAAAAATGCACTATAGAAGCCTAGGTTATTATTAATATTATTAACCAAATATGAACACTTCTGAAATGCCTTTGAATTAGAACTTAAATTAGATTTGACATCAAAAGAAAGAAAGAAGGATATGCATGTACATGATGTTTGTGTGCTTAAACTGACCTACATGTATGGGCTTTAATTGAAACTTTGTTTACAATTCATATGTTATTTGCTTTTTAATGTTAATAGGACCAAGTTGAAAAACAGTATACCTGAACATATTATCCTGTATAAAGATGTTTTAATAAATAAATAAATAAATTGATAAATAAATTATTAAATTAAAATTCCAATTTCAGTATTGTGGGGACGGGGAGAGTGGTGATGCCATCTGTATCCCATGTCCCAAGGGCCACTATTCCTACAATCGCTATGAATGTCTGGCGTGCAGAGTGTGTGAAAACACTCTTTTAACTCAGGAATGCAGTGCGACCTTTGACCGCCAGTGCGGTGAATGTCTTCCAGGGTAAGAGCTCTTATATTTTCTAGTATATAAGGCCCCAAAAAGAAAGATGTTGTATTGCCCTTTAGGTGCCAAAACATGGGTTGTTTGGTCGGGAAATCTTTTCTTTTTTAAAACTTTTTTTTCCTTCTCCCTCTTTAGGCAATATTTCTCAGTTTTGAAAGCTTTAATATTTTTTCTCTCTAAAAAAACAGAAAAAAAAAAAAAAAAAATAATAATTAAAAGCCGACTGTAGATTTCAAGATTTTAAGGTCGGTCGCAAAGGGCAATACAACATCTTTTTTTTTTAGGCCTAAGTCGTCTTTTATGTCTTGTAGTTTGTAATTTCTTTAAATTATCTTTGTTGTTATTGATATGGTTATTGTTTTGTAAATTCGGGGCACAAACATTTTTTGGAAAGGCAGGGTTCCGGATTGAACTTTTTAGAGTCTGCATGTGAATTGTGAAATTTTAGGGTTCAGAACTTTATAGATTTTGTGTGTCTCAGACACCTTGTTAGATGCCGTGTACAATGTAGTTGTTGCCTTCTGTACAGTTTTGCTGAAAAACAGCATTGCGCTTGAAGGCAAGTTTTGTTTTCCTTCAATTTACTTGAGTAAAACAAACAAACAAACTTTTTTCCCCAAAAAATAATTTTGTGTCTGTAGGTTTTACAGAGATCCACAAAACCCAGATCTTTGCAATCAGAGATGTGAGTGGCTGAAAAATCAAAAAACCAACCCTGCATGCCAGGCTTGGCTGTCAAATCAGCAAACACCAACTCAATCTGCCAGCGTATCCCAGATGTCTTCGTTTCCTGCGTTTCCAGGTATGTCATGCTCTCATCATGTTATGGTTAAATACCCCCATCTTCCATTCAAATATCATTCTTCCATTGAGGTTGATATTTCTCTGAAATTTCCCTCTGTGGAGTCTGCACCTCAGGATAGTGTATTACTATTTGATTGATGCCTCATTAAAAATGCATTCCTTTTTCTCCTCCTTTTTCTTCTTCTATTTCTTCTTCTATTTCTTGTATTTCTTTTATTTCTCAGATTTTCTTCTATTTCTTCAATTTCTCAAATTTTCTTCTATTTCTTCTAATTCTTCAATTACTTCTATTTCTTCAGTTTCTTCAATTTTCTTCTATTTCTTCAATTTTTTCTATTTCTTCTATTTCTTCAGTTTCTTCAATTTTCTTCTATTTCTTCAATTTCTTCAGTTTCTTCAATTTTCTTTTATTTCTTCTATTTCTTCTTCTCCTTCTCCTTCTTCTCCTATTTCTCTGAAATTTCCCTCTGTGATGTCTGCACCTCAGAATAGTGTATTTGATTAATGCCTCATTAGAAATGCATTTCTTTTTCTCCTCCTTTTTCTTCTTCTATTTCTTGTATTTCTTAAATTTCTCAGATTTTCTTCTATTTCTTCCAATATTTCTTCTATTTCTTCAATTTCTTCAATTTCTTCAATTTCTTCAATTTCTCAGATTTTCTTCTATTTCTTCAATTTCCTCTCTTTCTTCGGTTTCTTCAATTTTCTTCTCTTCTTCTATTTCTTCTTCTTCTTCTTCTTCTTCTCCTTCTATTTATCCTATTTCAACCCATTTCTTCTTCTTATTCTTCTTCTTATTATTATGAGTAGTAGTACTAGTAGTGCATGTAGTATAAAGTTGAAATCAAACACGATCTGTTATCATCAATCAAGCTTTGTACCTGCTTGAATTTCGGTAGAACAATAGGCCTGTTTTCATCAGCTCAAGTTTGCCAAATAACCCGCTATGTTAACTAACCCGATCGCAAATTAGCCAATTAATTTGCGTCTTCATCAGCCTTCAGTTGCAATTAGCAGAATATTTGGATAAGAAAATATCCTGAGAAATCGTTGTCTTGTTTCCAAAATATTCCGCTATTTGGGAAATATTTGGGGAATATTGGTCTGATGGAGATGCGATTTTGAGCTTCGTGATAATATCCCAAGTCTGAAAATAGCAGGTTATTTGGCAAACTCAAGCTGATGGATACAGGCCTATAGAATCAAGCTCGGTTATCTCTGGCTTGACTTATCTCTGGCTTTAAGTATCAAACAGGAAAAGAAGAAAAAATGTTTTAAAATATGAGAAAAAAGACGAGCAAAGAGTTTCAATAATTTTTTCACCAGTTGACAAGTTTTTATTATTTATTGTTTCAGAGTACACTACAGGATTTTTGCTAGCTTTTAATCTATGAAGAAGTAATAGTATATTTGTAAAGCGCTTAGAGACATTTGTATTAAGCGCTATATAAAAATTAAATATTATTATTATTATTATTGTTGGCCATCTATTATTTCTCTAGTTTATTGTAAGGCTCTTTTCATGCTTTTACCACAAACTAATATATGTATATGTCTTCTTTCTTTCATCAGTTAGTGGGAATGGAGGTGTGTCTCTAACTGTCATCATTATCGTCTGTCTGGTTGTCGTGCTCATCAGCGGCAGTGCGATACCTGTCTATTTATGCTGTAAGCGCTGCAAAAAGAGTAGAGATTCAAAAGCAACCAAAGATATGTAAGTTTGTACAAGTTTTTTTCAGATCTATTTTGTGTAGTTTTGTCTTTGTTTTATTAGGAATATAATTTGGAGGGAGACAGACATAGTTTATTGATGATGAATTTCAGACAAATGTACAGGTGTATATCAATAATTCCAGATTTAATTCTAATTCCACTTAAATACAAGCAAATAAGAGTTCACACTTGCAGATATGATTCCATGGACACTCTTAATGGTGAATTATAGATTATGAACAAGAGATTGGGTTTCTGTATATTTGGTTGTGTTTTGTTTTTTCCTTTTCTCTTCAAATAAAGTCTTTATTTAATTTTTATCAAAGCATAAGACAGTTTAAGCAAAATAGCAAATGTACACAATGATGGAAACATACATTTGACAAAGAAAGGTACGATGAAAAACTAGATTCTAGTATTTAAATAAGTTGGACGTTGGGCCTGCCATTGGGAATACATTATTCAAGAAACATAAAAATGTATCAAGAAATAAAATAAATCTTTCTTGTTGTGCATAGGTTGTTTATTCAACTTCACAATGATATATTAATTATTTTGAAAACATATAAGTAACAGAGATCCCTTCAAACATCTAGTTCAAAATATATAATATTTTGTATATAAAATAACAAAATTAAAAGAGGAATATTTTCCATCTGGAATGTCAAAGATGAAATTAGTAAATGTTAACTTAATTGCATTTTTGAGGGTTTATTTTTCAAAATCTTCTGAAAATCGACAGGTTAAGGAACATTCCTAAATAAGTGCCTTATAGATTCAATATCTTCTGAACAATATGTACATAAATCAGAATGGGAGAAACGTTTGTTTTGTTCTTAATTCATTGAGTTTTGAATATTCAGGGTATTTCAGTCGGTTAATGTTGAATTATATTTAAAAGATGTGCTGGGAAATGTGTGTCTCTATACAACAAGATACATGTACCTATGTAATCAAACCTGACCCTTGAATATTATTTGATATTGTTCTTTCAGAGAGTCACGTACAGGTCAGAGCAGAGAGCAGCTTGAGGCAGCTGATGTACCCCCAGTTGGATGCCATAATAGTGAGGATGAATGCCGTAATGGTGATGGTCCCATCGTCAATGGTATTAATGATGTTGGGGTAGGGATGGTCTTAACGAATCCTATAGCAACTGACGTATCAGAAGTAGTCAGAGTTCTACCTGTGTCAACTGTTCAAGAGCAGGTTGATGGCGGTGGGTCTGTAGAAAATGAGAGAAGCATGGGGAGTTCTGTAATTGGTCCAGATGAGAATGAGCTTAGGCCAGTCAGCCTTGGTTCCGAGGTAGCCCCACAAAACAAGGTTACTAGGGGAGGAGATGATGAACATGATGGAAGCAGGGAAGAACTTGAAAGTCTTCTGCCTGATGCACAGGTGAAGCATCATCATGGAGAAGCTGATGAGGAAAAATTGAGGGGTTTAGCTGATGCAGAAAAGCCACAACCTACAAAAATGGAGGAGAAAGATGGACCTTCAAAGAATGACTGTGGACTTGGGATGAGCAACAAGCCCCAAACTGTAAGAGGCAAAGAAAGTACTGTGATAAGCCACGAAAATGGTGAGCACATGCCGACGAGCTCAGAATCTGAGAAAACCAAAAGAAATGTGGGTGGGGCAGAGAATGAGGGGGAAGATGTGGGCAAAACTGGCAGGGAGGGTCCTGATGAGCGCCAAAGTCTACTCACTGATAAACAGGTGAGGGAACATGATGGACGAGCCATATGGAGGGGGTCGGCTGAAGCGGAAAAATCACGACCCACAATTGGTGAGAAAGATGCATCCCGCGAAACAAAATCGGCTAAGCGTGGTAAGAGAAAAAAAAGACAACATATTGTTAATAATTATTTTACTGGACCTGTAGACACCATTATAATGGGGGATCAGATCCATCATAATAGTGCAGAACACCCACTACGAGGGAACACTGTGCACCTTAATGAGGACTCCGAAGCTGATGATGATGATGAGGATGATGACGAAAAGGAGGAGGAGGAGGATGATGATGAGGAGGAGGAGGAGGGAGAAGAGGACAAAGTATCGAGTGACACCAAGTAGGAGGATGAAGACAATTTAAGATGCAGGTGAAGATACATTGAAGAAATGTTGGGATGTTAAAGGAGATATAAGTTTATAAATTTGCTTCACATATTATTATCATAGAAGCTTATTTTAAATTTTTTCTTATTGCGAACCCTCTTGGCTCACAAAATATTTATATATGAAGGTCCAAAGATTTTGAAATTCTTTAAGTAATGAAATAAAAAAGCTCCATCCATTAATACTTTTAAGAGAGAAAAAAAAAAATTGAAATTATTTTTTATTACAATCATATAAACCTCATTGAATTATATATTGTTGTTGTTTTTGTTGAATACAAGATCATTCTCTACTTGCTGACTCAAAATGTAGTTTGATATATTATATTGTGCCTTCTCATGCTTATCTCCTTTCTAATGCACATTTCTCTTTCCTCGTCTTCTTCTCAACCCCGCGTGTAGCGCATCATTTTTTATTATTTTCTGTACCCCCGATCTCTCACTTCTTGTATTTGGCATTGTCTACTCTTTGTATTGTAACCGTGTTCTCTTATCTTTGTCATGTAAAGTAACGTCTTGTCCAGTTCTTGTCTCTGTTGGCTTCCCCCCCTTCCCCCCTATTTTGTAGTTCCTTTTGTAGTTACGAACTTGTTGATATAATTACCCATTATTCCTAAGTATCATTTGAGGTGTCCAAAGTTGTACAAGCGTTGCTTTTTAGTGGATCGACCCCTCTGTTTCCAATATGCATTCCTAAATTGTTGTAAATGTTTATAATTGATTTGTAATGTTTTGTTGGAAACATAAATAAATTGAATTGAATAAGTCCATGAGACTCTGTGTAGTTAGATGCATTATAGCCAATAAATAATGCATTGGAAGTCATTTTATATTCAGTGGTAGGCCTATATACTTTAAATATAATGAAAAGTGCAGATTCTGTGATTCACTTAAAAGATATAGCAGTGATTCAGAGTATCTGTGTATTCATTCTCTTTGTTAAGATTATTTTGCTTCTGTAAGAATATATATTTTTTAATGAAACTTTTACTTCTGTTATTAGATATCCATATTGTTTTAAAGAAATAACTGAAATAAATATATATTTTTGCTGTATATAAAACCGATTTAAGCAATTTTAACTCAACTTTAAATAGAAATCAACATTACATGTACATGTTATGTACATGTACATGCTATGGTGTCTTTCATACATTGGGCTACAACAGGCTATTTTCTATAATGAATTGTATTCTTGGTGTATTTAAAAAAAAGAGTAATTGTTTATTTTGTAAATTTGCAGACTGTATATAACTATATGTCAGTATGGGATGGTCTGTTGTATATAACATGTATTTCGTCTGTTTAAAGCAAGAAGCTTGTTAACAAAGTATAATTCCCTGTTCATCCAATAATCCTCATTTTGTCTACTATCCATATGGGCTATTAATAATTTTAATCATAATGATAATAATCATCAAATGAATATTAGACCTTATGGATGGTAGACGAAATGGGCATTAGACAAACTGGGAATTAGACTTACCGGTTATTAGACTAAATGAACAATAGACCAAATGGGTCGTAGACTAATGAAAGATTAGACCATATGTAAATTAGACCAAATGACTATTAGCCTAAATGGCAATTAGACCAAATGATAAGTAGATGAAATGATTATCAAACCATGTGGATAGTAGACAATCTGGGTGTGGACTATGAAAATAAACTAGTTGGGTAGTCAGGGGCGGCGATTTCTTTTCATGAATGGGGGGGGGGGGGGGGGGAGGGACCAGTGGCGTAATGAGCAAAAACGTTTGGTGGGGCAGAAGAAAAAAGATCTGCATCACCAAAACTCTTATATTTACATGCATACCCGTGGAACGTTTTTCAAATTGAGAGGTGGGGGCAAAATATTAATGATCAGGTAGAGCATAGCGAGTCAAGTGTAAATTTGCATAGGGTCCAGGGGCAGAGGGAAGGGCTTGACCCCCCCCCCCCTGAGCAGGCCCTTACATGTAGGCTTCTAAATAAGCATATGTTTTGCCTGACTGTAGATTTTGGAATTTGTCATTTTCCATAAACGCGTAAAAAAGTATAATTTACCAAAAAAGAAAGAGAAACGTTTGAATTTAATTCGGGGGGGGGGGGGGCAAGTGCCCCAAGACCCCCCCCCCCCATCAGCACGCCAGCAAGGGACGAGGGAGCATAGTGAACGAGAGGGGTGAAGGTGACGGCAGTAACCCCTCAGGTTTTTGATCTTTTGTGGTATATATTACAAAATTACACTCTTTAGCAAACCAAGCAAAGCAATAGGCTGAACCCTTTTTCATACTTTTTTTTTTACTTTGCCGGTAATTAGTGTGCAGTCCGAAGGGTTGTAAATATCAGTTTAATAGGTAAATTTTAGTAAGTAAGGAGCTTTGGCATGGATGGGATTTCTATTTCCCACTCTAGGCCTCTTATATACGTGTATATTGATATCGCTATGGGAGTTGAAAAGGCAAATGTCAGCCTGGCAAATATATAGACTATGTTGTAGTGACTCTTTACTAAAAAGAGCAAGCGGAATATTCATCTTTTTCTATAACTCGTAATCTTGTAAACATTCAGTGTAAACTGTACTTACGTGATACCAAAGGAATAAAGATTTCTACAATATTTGATATGATTTTTGCATTTTTATTTGTCTAAACGCTGCACTCTTGGGACCTCCAGAGCCTAAAAGTGTGTTGCAGTCTTTAGTCAGTATTTGCTATACCTTTTTTGTGTGTGCACTTTTTCAAATTTTCCAGGGGAAACCCTAAACAAATTGAGGGGAGACGTGTCCCCCGCCCCCCGGGATCGCCGCCCCAGTATTTATCACCGTACCGTCTCATTAGATTTTGTTTAAAGCAAAAAACTTAAAAACAAACTATGTCTGTATATTTTGAATATTGTTCTTCTGTAAAAAAAAAAATTAAAAAAAAAGGGGGGGGGGGGCGTAAGTCTACCATTTCATACGCTGGATACGCCATTCATGTGGTAATATAATTTGTATACTATTTAATTAACTTGAAACAATGTAAAAAATCTAAACCGTAAGCAGTTTTATTTGGTATAATGAAAAACATTTATTTTCAACAATTGTAATTCATGAAAACACAACAACCATACAATAACAAACTAAAAATACACTGTATATCAAAATAAAAAATAAAATACATAAATTATTTCAAAAACAAGGAAGAAGAATGTCAGCGCTGAAATATTGAACGCTCAACGTTAAAGACATTGGTTGAAACATAACTGAAGTAACCAAAAAATCATCAAGAAAAGTACATTTGAAATTACCAATTCACCTTTCCAGCCCGAATAAAATCCCCCAAGTGCCCAAATTTTATGTTTTAGGGGCCCACCATTGTTTTGTATATATATGTCAGAACAAATATTTTGGCTGTAAATGTTTGTTTAGTGTATGAAACCCACTATGAACTATCAAAAAAGGTAGAAGTTGCTGGAAAAAGGTGCAAAGGGTCAATTACTCTACAAAGTCAAGAGGCCTGACGTTTTCCGGGGCAATAGAATGGTAGGCCCCTAAGACAGCATTTTGGTACTTTGGGCACAGTTTTTCTAAAGTCAGTCGATTCCATCGTTTTAAGCATAACATTTTACTTACATGAATCTGCATTAAAAAAAGGTGAACACCATTTCCTGTTGGAGCCTTATTTATACGACTAATATACGCTTTAATATAATAAAAAATACAATGATAGAATGATTTATACTTTAATATTATAAGATGATGAAACGGATCCTAATGAAATGATTGGTTGAGAGCGTCCACGTGACAAGGCATTTATTTTGCCTCACACGTAATTTTACTAATGACCGGTCATTAGCAAACACTTATGAGCGGTCATTAGTAAAATCACTGTTATAAAACATCATTTTATAAAACAAATACAACATCATCTTATAAAACAAATAATACACATCGTTTTGTTCGGGCATAAGTAAAATTACCCACTCATCGCCTCGGGTGTGTTGGACTGTTCAAAGGTACCTTATGTGGGTAATTCTTACTAATGCTCTCACTGCTGTGTATTATTTGTATATTATATTTGAGTCATCCATATATAGATAAAAGTAATGATCAGCTGAATCAAACATCTACAAATTTTGAACATTGAGACTATGCATGTGAGAGAATCTAAAACGAAGGCACACTAATCATGTAATCATGGTATAACAATTTAATCATGTAATTATGAGGTAAAAATATCAGAGGTGAAAATGTCAGAGGTACAAAATGGACTCATAATTAAAGGGCCCATGACATCGAAATACAAGTGTATTCCTGTTTGTGTGCAGTCCTGCATAAATCTCATATTTTGATATGTAAACTTCTGAATTTGTTTCATAAATGTTTAAATATTTTTTGAAATATTTGTTTTTTTTACAAACTTGCTAAGCTCCACCCCAAAACCTCCAGATCTCATTCCCATTGTGACATCTGTCAGTCATCAATGAGCTAACTTGAGAAAGTGGCATGTGAATTTGCCAAAGTTGACGTATACTTGTAAGCTTCCCAATGTTTATCTTAAGGATCATTTATCCCCGCCTGGTCGTCTTTTAAAAGAAGAAATGGAGGAGGCGCATACGTCTGCTATATTATATGATGGATGCGCCACTTATTATGTGATAATATTATTTTGTTAAACCTGAAATAATTACAACTTGAAACGTAATGTGAAAACATCTAAAGCATATAGCAGTTTTATTTAGTATGATGAAAAATATTTAGTTTCAACATTATTTATTACTTATTGTTCTACCCCAAGTACACAACAATCATACAATAACAGAATAAAAATACACTGTACATCAAAACAAAAGATAGAAAACATAAATCATTTCAGAGCAAGGAAGAACAGGGAGAACACTTTCAGTGCTGAAATGTTAAACGCTTTTTAAAGACATTGGTTGAAATAAATGAGGGAATTTCAAACTAAAATAACCAAACGAATCATCTAGAAAAGTAAATCTAAAGCTACCAATTCACCGTTCCAGCCGGCAAAAGCTTCCAACAGGGACATGGTCTTTGCCTCTCTTTTAATGTGGCTTCCTAAGTAAAAGTTGATGCTTAAAACGATTGCATCGACTGATTTTTGATAAATTGTTCTTAAAGTGCCCATATTTTATGTTTTAGGGGCCCCCATTGTTTTTATGCTTATCAGAACAAAAATGTTTGCTGTAATGTTCATTTGGTGTAAGAAACCCATTATGAACAATACAAGGAAATAAGGTAAACGATAAAGGTGAAATTCAAAGAAAATCACAAATATGTCAACTTATATATCACTAGAAACTGGTAAGCTAACATATGGCCATCGTACAAGTTTTAGGTCAACTACATATCGGGTGATTTATAAAAATACAAATACAACCACCTCCATAGCAACTGGGATATATACGAGAGATTCGCCGGAAAAATAACGATGTTTTAATGACGTCACTATATGGACCAATACTGCCCAAGCAGACGACATCCCATAAAGAATAAACATAATTGCGAAGCTATTATTTGTCAAATTATAATGAGTTTAGTGTATATAAATGTAATGGCATGTCAAACCATTCAAAAGGGGATATGACCCGATTCCGATAACTAAAATCTTTTGCTTGTGAATGCACAGTATAGGGGTTAATTAACAATCAAAGAAACCAGACTTTCAAATTGAAAAACCCCCAGAATGATATTAAAGACGGCATTTTTTCCCTCTTAAAACGCCGAACATATCGCGGTGAGTGCAGCTGAATATTCAATGGCGTCTTATTTTGTTTACAAGCGACAGATTCCTTTATTTTTGTATCGCTGCATTTGTCATCAAAATAAATCCATGCGCGGGGTTTAGAGTGAGGCAATAGATTATACATTTAGCCTGACGGTAGTGAAGTAAGAGAAAGAACTCAAGAGAAGATGAAAACACAGGCACTGAAAATGTGTGAGATGTCATGGGACATCGTCTGCTTGTGCAAATCGTGTCCATACTGTGATCTCACACATCTCAGCAGCGTTCGGAGAGCTCCTCAGGTGCCATGCCGGGGCTGTATTTAAGCGATTTATAATTTATAATATTCATTATTTTCTTCGAATGTTTCCAAGCATTGAATTTTGATAACCTTGTCGAATCAAATTTTAAACTTTGTAATAATGAAATTAAGTTAGTTTTTAAAATCAATGAATATCTACTTTAAAGTATGATGATAATATCCATTTAAGATATAGCGTAGTCATTTTTCTCCTTCTCTTACTCTCTCTCTCTCTCTCTTTTTCTTTCACTCTCTCTCTTTCTCTCTTTCTCCTTTGTCTTTCTTTTAAAGCTTATCAACACTAGTGTGGCTAGGAGGGATTAGACCACACAGCGAGGTCACTGACAGGTGGCTATCTCATCAACTCAGCTCTCACTATAACATAAGAAATAGAGGATCATGGGGGACCAACAGGCACCGATTATGGAAGTTTTCTATATAGAGGTAGCAAGTAGCTACAAGTAGGACAGGTGGGCTTTAAACCATACTTTGTCCCATTGCTGTGGCAATGTTGAATTCCCTAACACACGTTGTAGCGCCCCTGTGGTCATACCACCATTCAATTGTTCTTGTTCTCGTTCTTGTTTATGTTTTTTGTTTTGGTTGCTTAATATGAGGTACGTTTGGCTGCCTCTCTCTCTCTCCCACTCTTTCGAAACTGTAAAAGAACTTTAGAGATACTGTAGATAGAAATGCAATTATTTCATCTTATTTCCCTCCTTTTTAAGAAAAAACTGTTCAAAAGGTTTATGGTAATAATTTAGATTTTTTATAGAAAGAGCGTCTCTAAGCGCTTTACACAAAATATATCCCCGGTCATCAGATTCATTCACACAAAAAGTGCACCATCTCCACTCCACTCCACTTCCACTGTAACCGCGATGGTACATGAAAATGACTAAAGTCCCATTTATTTTTTATTGCGTTGTCACTCTGAAAGTCGGTGAAAAGTTAAGACTTCCGAGGTATTACCGTTAAATGATTTATCAAAACGCGTCAATCTAATCTCTGACGGCTGATAACATACAACTTTATATTTTACATGATAAAGGACAACAAAATGAGCAATAACAACGAGTTCTAAATAAGATTATGAGAAAGTCAGTCGCTGAGCTTGTAACTATTTCCCCCTCTCTTCTGCACACACGAACACACGCACATGTACACGAATATATTTCTTTCTCTGCGTAAACAATTATTCTTACCCGATTAAGATGACACCAAGATCAACAATTTGGGGTAGGACATTTTGATTCTCGGGCTATATGTTATATACAGTGCCGTTTAAAAAATGTGCTCTTTTTTGCAACCCTCTTCACGGTTTTCAATACAATCAGCTGTGTTGAACGCATCAAAAGGTGACGCACACATCTATTGAAAAAACATTAGATTGATAATTTAGAAGTCTTTGCTATCATGTCAGTTTGAATAAAGTAATGAAAAAAAAAACAATGATAATAACAGCAAAAGATCATAAGAATAATAACAAAGCCATTTGTATCAACCAAATGCTTTTGTGCGCATCAGTCATCACGCATATGAGGACAACAGAGAATAGTAAACCAAATAATTTATTGTTCGTCTTGCAATGAATAAACAATGTTTTAATGAAGGAGTTCGTCAATAATAATAATGATAATAATACATCATATTTATAAAGCGCTTAATACTAATGTTCCTAAGCGTAAGAAAAGGGGAGTTAAAGAGAGATTACATGTACCAAAGAAACATGTTAAAAATATTGAATTAGTAGTAAACGGCAAAAAAGAATATGACATAACACAACCTAAAGACTACATCAGAATAAATAGACCAGGTAACGGTTAAAACAGTGCGCATGCGCAGACATGGGCGCCATTCTAATTTACGAGTAAACAAACCAAATGACCTCTATAGAGGTCAGTGACAATTTGACAATGACAATGACAATGACAATTTATTCTCATGTCACCCACATTGGGGTATTGGAGAAGTTTACAAACAATTTGAATTTGTCAATTTAACACTGTGAAATATACAATACAAATACAATTAATGTTAATCCATACAAAATAACACTATCGACAATAGTGAGAAAAATTATGATGATAATGATAATAACAATATTGATGATGATAATGATAATATTAATCAAAAACAAAACGATAATATTAATTAAAACGATAATTAATGACGAAATTAATGGAAGCAATTGAAAAAGAAATTTACTGGCACCAGTAAATTGATATCTGAATTAATGAATTACTGAAAATATTCTTGATATCAATTTAATAAATTGATAAAACACAAAAAAGAGAAAAATAAAGTTAATATTGAACTCATAACATGTTTTTTGCACATACTTAAATTAATGAAAACGAAGCATTATTTTTCGACAGAATTTTACTAGGTTTAAACGTGTTTGTACATTATTGGAGTTAAAAAGCTGATCCATTTTCAGTGTATTTGGTCTTTCAATAAAATATTTATCGATGAACAACTTTCTGTCTGAACGAAAGGTAGGGCATACAAACAAGTAATGAAATTCATCTCCAAGCGATTGCAAATTGCACAGCGTACATAGCCTCATTTCCCTTGGAGTATTTGAATATCTACCAGCTACAATCGGCAGGTAATGATTGCCACAGCGAAAACGACTTAATATTGTCCGATCTCTTTTAATGAGATCGATTAAGCATCTTTCTAAGTGGTACCAGTGTATACAAAATCTGACCGTAAAAACGTCATTAATTACAGGCCAATAGCATTGTTACCAATCTTTTCTAAAATTCTTGAGAAAATAATTTATAAACGCTTAAATGAGTTTCTATCTAAAAAGAATATCTTGATTCCTCAGCAGTGTGGTTTCCGTAAGCACTTCCCCACACAAATGGGTGTGTTTAATTTATTTTATTAAGTAATATCATAAAAGCTATTGATGGAGACAAGTATTGTTTGGGGATATTCTTAGATTTATCTAAGGCGTTTGATACCATTGACCATGGCATCCTCCTCAGGAAACTTGAGCATTATGGAATACGTGGTGTAGCATTGTTTCGGTTCCAAAGCTATTTTTTGCCAGGACACAATTTGTGGTGGATGGTACTAATTCTCAACTTGCTTCTATTAAATATGGTGTATCTCAGGGTTCTGTTCTTGGTCCCCTGTTGTTTCTGATCTATATAAATGATATAATACGCTCATCAACATTATTCTCATACTCACTTTTTGCTGACGATACCAGCTTGCTGTTGGCTGATAAGAAGGCTGCAGATTTATTACTGCGAATCAAGAGATTCAGAAACTGTATGCATGGTATTGTTGTAATAAGTTATCGTTGAATGTTCAAAAGACCAAATGTGTTATTTTTCGCTCCAAGGGTAAACAGCTTCCAGATAGCACTACTTTTGTAAATGTTGGAGGCCATGATGTTGCGCTTAGTGAAAATGTTCAGTTCTTAGGGTTAACCATGGATGAGCATATATCTTGGAGAAATCATTTATATGCTGTACAAAGTTGTCCCGAAGTGTAGGTGTCATTTTTAGATTCAAATTTATTTTACCTGAAAGAGTGCTGATAACATTATATAATAATATTATTCTTCCTTATTTGACATTTTTTTTAAAGTCATATCTTGATAAGTTGAGAGTATGGCAGAAGAAGGCAATACGGCTTATTACTAATTCTTATTATAGACATCCAAGTTCTCCATTGTTCCTTCGACTAAGAATAGGGACTTTTAGATTGAGTGGACGAGAACACGACGAACGCCGACTGATCATGCATGTCAACGTACTCAACTGCTCATGTTGACTACAATTAGAAATCTTTTAGATTGCACTTGACGATACACATACATGCAGATGACAAAGAAAGAGGACAAAATATACAGTTCCTTATTCTAGATCTACCCTCAACAATAGGCCACTTTCGTAATGTAACCAAATTTAATGCATAAGTGTTTGTGAAGTGCCTCAATACAAATTATTTCATTCACCTGTTAGGAATAATAGTATTTCAATAGTCAGAATGCAACTGCATAATATTAAGTGTTGCTAGGTAGGCCAAGTCATCATGTTTGTCCAACCTGGCAACAACTTATGTATGCAGTTCGGATTCTGTCTATTGAAATACTATTATTCTTATCAGGTGAATGAAATAATTTGTATTGAGGCACTACACAAAGACTTATGCATTAAATTTGGTTACATTACGAAAATGGCCTATTGCTGTGGTAAAACATCCCTCCACTGCTATTTGTAAAAATGTGTAGAACAGGTGAATATGCATGTGACACCTGTTCTACACATTTTTACATAATAGCAGGGAAGGGATGTTCCTTTGTCTACCTGAGGAACTGTATATGTTATGCGCACGCGGCATATTCTAGTACCGGTACTAGATTTAGGAAAAACAAGGTTGACACATTCTCGATCGCCGACTGAGACGACGTGAAGCATGCGCAGTGCCTTAAAATGACGTCACACGTTGCAGTCAAAGCTGTAAACGTGCAAATCTAAAAGTCCCCAATGTTACCTCTAAGTGGACTCGTGTCGTTCAATTGCATATTGTTTATGTTTAATCTTAAGTCTATGCCTCATGAATGTACGTTAACAGATTTATTCCGTCAGAACTCGCAAATTCATAATTATAATACACGTCAAAGGTGTCTTATTCATCAGCCTTTTGCAAGAACAAATGTCACTCTGGCCTCTTTCCATATCTCTTGCATTAAAGAATGAAATAGTCTACCTGATGATATAAAAAAATAGCACAACTCTTTCTAGGTTTAGAAGGTTATCTTAAACGTACCTACTTGAAAGACTGACATAGTTTTTATTTGCATCTTAGTAATTTCTTATTCTGAAATGCTTTTTGACCACTAAGGACCTACTTAGTGTGTTTGCTGTGTATGGGCGTGTGTGCGGGTGTGTGTGCGTGTGTGTGGGTGTGTGGGTGTGAGAGAGAGAGTATTTGTATGTTCTATATTCTGTAGCTTAGTATTTTCATCCATTGTATAATTCATACGTAACATTATTTTTACTGTAAATGTATGTATTTTGTTGACCATAGGGCCCGGCTCACAAGCTTAGCTTCTAAAGGTGTCCTAAAACCATTCAGTTTATGATGTAATTAAGTTAGAATATGTTGATTGATGTACTATTACCAGTCTATTTTTTACGTAACAGATTATATCATGCTTTGTGTTTTTTTTTATAAAATGAACTGAACTTAACTGAACCCAATAATATAGGAGTACATAATCGACCACGAGCGCTTTATAAGAAGCCAAAATCGCAAAATATAAACAACATCAGTTTGAGAAATGTAGAAAGAGTTATATGAAATTATTGTGTTAAGCATCCCCACCCCCTTCAATTTTTCTTCTAATCACATAACCAACTGTTTTTGCTCTTGACATTTTTGACGTTACAAATTTATTGAGTATCTTTCATGGTTGCCATGTTCAGTTGCGTAATGAGCAAAAACTTCTTTTTTTGGGGGGGGGGGGGGGGTGTCACAACAAAACCTGCATCACTACAAAGTAGCATAATGCAGGGGCGGTATGGCGTCTTCAAAAATAGGGCGGGGGCACCCGCCAAAAAGGGCACTTTCTGGGAAAAAGGGGCACCTACAAAGGGAAACATAAACAAAACATTGGTATATACGCCTACACCGTCATGATTGTGATTACTCTATCAGGGATGACATCAAATTTTGAGTCTTTCTTTACGTGTTGCAAGATAAGCAACATACTATAGCAATTGGGTGCGATGGTCTGCATATAGAATTTAAAAAAAATTAGTGAGGTCCCAGTGCAAAAAATGTATTCTTTTAAAGAAGATAAAAAACAAACCCTGATGAGTATTAAGCACAATCTTATGAAGAAAAACACACATTTGCAAATTATTATTCAATAAAATCTGAGAATGTATACTATTATCTAGATCTATTATTTTTAAATTATTTTTAAAATAATTCCATAAATTGGGGTAAAAAAAATATTCCACCTTTATGAGCGACAGTGTAGTTATAACATCTATAAATGCGAGCGAGCGTAGCGAACTAATTCTTGGCATTTAAGAGAAAGGGGAGGGGATTCCCATGATTACGAAGGAAAAAGTGCGCTTATTAACAGGAAAAGGGGCAAGATTCAAAGTAAAAAGGGCTTAGATATCAGTGTTGAATAGGGGAATTTCTCGCACTTAAAAAAGAGGTAATAATAATAATATTTCTGCTTATATAGCGCTTAATACATCGGCGATGTCCAAGTTTCTAAGCGCTTTACAGTTTTTACCCCGGTCATCAGATTCTGGCTTGCCCGCACACAATTTATGCACCTGTTCCGCTCCCTGGGAAGCATTACAGCAAGAGCTATTAGGCTCAAATTACTAAGCATACTACAATGGCTTTTGCATCCTACCGGGTACCCATTTAAAACTTGGGTGGAGAGTGGCAAATGTAGATCAATGTCTTGCCAAAGGGCATTAGTGCCGCGGCGGGACTCGAACCGCGGACCTTGTGATCGATAGTCTGGTAACGTATCCACTCGGCCACGACACCTCTACTCATCAAAAATAACAGAAAGAGGAACAGGACAGTTATTAGAAAAAAAAGCGGCACTTTGGGGGTACCTGAGAAAGTGGGGACACAATGAATCCACCCCTCCCCCCCCCCCCCATAGGGAGTGCCGCCTCTGGCGTAACGAGCAAACGTGATAAAAAAAACACCGAAAATTCATGTCGTTTCAGCAACATTTTGTAATTCACCGATATCGAATTATAAATAGACCAATTTTGAATTGATTTAGGGGTTCAACTGCCCCCACCCCTAACCCCCCAGTGGCCATGGTTGTACTTGTACTACTCCAAGAAATTCAAATATGCATTAGACATGAACAGAGTTTGCAGTAGGCATATATGGCACTGGTTATACTAAAGTCTAAACACTCGGGTCGCGGTGCGCTGGAAAACACTCGGGTCACGGCTCGTTGGGACATTTTTTGTTTAATGGTATCTTCAAGTCCGCCTTACACGGTGGGTGCGTCGGGAAATTTACTTTAAAAAGAAGTTAGAAGTTGCGATGGTTTTTTTTAATGATAGACAAATAAGAAGCCAAGAAATAAGGCTGACATTAGGAAAGACAAAATACTAGGTGGATAAAGTGAATTTTAGAGAAAGTGTAATACTACAAGGGAATATGGTAGGCCAATTCATAGGATGAAACGAGGAAGAATGGAAAGAGTGAAAAGTTGAATTGTGGAAAATTAAGAAGTACCAAAAGAGGAATACAAAGGAAAATATATATATAAAAATTAATTGAAAGAATTCATTGGCCAGATGGAAAGGGGGAATGAATGTGGGGAAATGAAGGGAGAGAACGAATTACAGATGTAAAAGAACCATTCAAAAATGGATGGTAGAAGAATCAAAGATAAAGATATACATAAATAAAGGATGATAGAAGCGATGAAAGGAGGAAAAATGCGAGGGATGTGACGAGACGATCAAAGAAAGATTAAAATGATAAAAGATACATAGACCTTTGAGATTTATTGATGTAAGGACGAAAGCAATAGAATAACATAAAGAGTGTCGATAATTTCAAATCTCTTCTTCAATACGTTCCCCCTTATAAAGCCGATTTGAAGATACCATTAAAAGGAAATAGGCCCAGAGAGCCGTGACCCGAGTGTTAAGTATAAGCCGACATGAAAAGGGTTTATAGTCAGTTCGTTGGACTTCGTTCGTATAGGCATAACTCATTTCTATATTATGGCGCTAGCCGCTAGGGCTCATTCGACTATTAAAGTTGATGTTAAGTGTTATTTTCAGTTATAACCGATTGCGATTGAGACATGCAGGTTCTTGTGTATTTAACAACGATTCTAGAGATAAAGGCTAATATTACAAGTCAGTGTAAGATATTTCTGGAATAATAATGGTTTTTCTGAAGATTGTCATCAATGGAGCGAATCATGACTGGTGTGTTCTTCTCATATCCTTGATCCTGCTTCTAGTAACATCATCGTCAGCCACCTTCAACCCAATATGTATGTAAATGTGCTTTGAAAATTATGTATCTGCTTGCTGGTCGAATGTTTCAAATCCGTCAGTTCCAATTCCTCTTCAAGATGCGAATCAACATAATTCTAAGGAGCTAATTTTCTTTCGTAATTGAAGTTGTGACAGTTACTAATCAATATTTTGCATGGTCTTGAAAGAGTTTAACTGTTTATAACTTTGGCTTACATTGCAAGAAAACAATCTGGACAAACACAACGAGATTTCATTTTTTATTGTTGTTGTTTGCAACAATCAGAGAGTTTATGGAATTGTGATCCCTTGTTTGATACACAATCCTGGATCCGCCCCGGAAACAGTAATCTCAGAGAATGAGAATAATAGCTTTTAAGAAACTACAATGTTCTCAATATTGAATATTGATGGAACTAATTCAGAACTGGAAAAATAAAGACGATTTGCATAGACTGATGACTATGTCAATATATAATAAAACAACAAGGAGAACAGTTATTAGGTGGTTTTTGTTTGTTATGGTAACCTTTTGATCCTTTGTATGCAAAACATCTCATGATGGAAAGACAAATAAACGGAAGCCCATTAGGCCAAAAAAAAAAAGTTGTTTGGTTGTCCTCGACCGCCCGCTCGTCATTTTCGGGCCGCTCGTATTTTTTTTTTTTTTTTTTTTTAATATATATATTTTTTTTTAATTCATTTTTTTTTCATTTTTTTCATTTTTTCATTTTTTTTTTCATTTTTTTTTTTTTTTTTTTTGGGGGGGGGGAGCAATCTTAAATGCCAAACATATCATTTTATGCATTTGCAAGGATCAAAATGCGTCCCGTTGCCAGTTTGATCTTTTCAGTACGCAATTAGGTATTTATTAAACTTGCCATTTTTATTTTTCTATGTCGAAATGCCGTTCATTCAAATCTTAAACTCATTTTAAACCCCATCTGTACTAGTTTACAGGAGGGATTAGACCACCCTGCAAGGTCACTGGACAGGTGGTTATCTCATCAAATCAGCTCTCAGTTAATATAAGATAAAGAGGATCATGGGGACCAATGGTCACCGATTAGGCATTGTTTGCTACAAAGAGGGCGCAAGTAGCTATAAGTAGTACAATGGAGATTTAAAAGGTGCTGTATTTCAAAGCCCAAAATACTTTCTGTGTTGGTCTTGATATTCATTGTACATTAAACTACTCTTTTACCATATTAAAGTGTTTTATAGACTTTGTTTGTTTAAATGCTTGACAATCCCATTTATTTTTATTTTTTTATGGAAAAAAAAATATTTAAGAAAAAAATGGGGAAAAAAAAAAAAAATCAAAAAAATACACACAAAAAATGAATAAAAAAAAAAAAAAAAAAAAAAAGAATCCGCCCGCCCGCCCCTACTCCAGAAAAGCAATCGAGGACAACCAAACAATTTTTTTTTTTTGGCCTTAGTGCCACCATGTGAATTACAATTTTAGAGGAATTAACCACCAGTATTACAGGAGCGGTACATGTATACAATTACCCCTGGACAATCACCCCCGGTCTATTACCAGCGGAACAATTACCCCCCCCTGCCCCAAGGCACAATTACAGCCGGGAAATAACTTGTGTAAAATCACCCCCAGGACAATTACCCCCGGAAAATTACCCCCTAGGACGATCACCCCCGTTTACAATTACCCCCCCAAAGATTACTCCCCCTTTTCCATTAAAGGAGCTAAGGTGGGGGGTGAGTCTCCAAGGGGTTAATTTTGAGGGGGTAATTTTCCAAGGGGGAGGGGGGTAATTGTCCTGGGGATGGTCATCATTGGTGGAGGGGATGTAGATTTCAGTAAGATTCAAATGGGCGGTTGATGGTACATGAATCATTAAAATCACACAGACTTTCTTTCTTGACATGAGCATTATAACACTTGTTCTAGCATTTCGTTTCAAATATTCTTTCTTGATGTAGCCGATTTAAGTCTAAAGAACGTACCTGGAGTTTGGCGAGGAATTCCCGAGGTGACCATCGTGACAGGAAGTTCTCTCGATAGCAAAGATTGTCAAATATGTGTGGATGACACTTACTGGAACACTGGCATTGCTGATACCATCTGTCAGTATACTGGTCAGTAAGACTTAGTTCAATGTCATTTACGACGACTTATTATCAAAAATTTGAATCTTACGAATAGTTGTTAAAGCCCCTCTAAAGTTTTAGGAGCCTTAACAATTTGATAGCAAACCTTCACTTAAATTATATGAAGATATGAAAGAGGATGTCATTAAACACACACGTCTGAAATGATTTTTTTTAAATAGATGTGTTTGAAGACGAATATTGATGAGAGAAAACAAGTATCTGGGTTTTCTGCGTACAACAGAAAACTTCAATTTGGACTCATTCATCAAATAGTGCCCTTAAAATGTATATAGTTTGAAAATCCTTGCAGAACTGTGTGATAAATAACATACTCTTTCACATCTTTATACATTTTAAATAAAAATTTCCCATCAGATATTTGATTCTCCCAACACTTTAGGGGGGCTTTATCAACACATGCTAGCTGAAAATGGACATGACTGGATATATCTTGTGAATTACTATCATCGTCTCTGTTTTGTATTAATACTTTTATATGTATGAGCATGGTCTTGTTTATACGTTTTCCATGTTCCATAGCACTTCATATCTCCATTTGCATTGCTTGACAATGGGTCTATTCAAAGATCTTAGACGAGTACCAATTGCAACAAAACATTGATTGTAGGTATTATGTTCTAAATGAATACAACCCTGTCTTTACACAGCGGTCTCAACAATAATGTAATATGTCTACGCTGTTTGCATTGTAATGCAAGGAGCCTCTCCAAAAGCTTCGATAATTCTGATACGTATAAGAATGTTGACCCCCTCACACCGATATTGATACTTGTCTTAACGATCTTTATTCAGCTATTAATACATCTGATAAATATGTGTGCCTAATGGGTGATTATAATATTGGAACTATTGACAATATAGTAATAATGACTGCTTTGAGAGACATAGTTGTTTTTATACGGACTTTTTGTGTTACTGAAATGTGCACAGAATTCAAGTAATTCATCTATTAAATGACTATAACAGACAAGAAACAAGTCAAAGGTAAGGACAAGAATCAGTGCTTATCAATATAACAGATATTTTGCATGAAATACCATCAGGAAAGCTATCTAAGTTTGTCACAAATTAGCGACAAACACACCACATTCAGCGCTGCAATGACGCACAAAACGGCGTAGAATTCAACTTTTCATCCATCAAATGAATTCAAACACTTGCATTATACAATCTCCAATACCTGTATCACCGTTATCGCAAACAATAAAATCACAATCTATATCTAGACCTAGATCTACGGCTAATAATAATTTTTATGAAGACTAACAATATCGTAGGGTATTGGAGAATTTCACGTAGAGTCTAGACCTATCCTTTTGGTGTTCTTGCTGTCAGCAGAATTAATCAAGTCTTGCAATTGATCATCATCAAGAAGTTGAAATCTTGAAAGAGTTTCTTCAGCCATTTTTGCCTTGTTTGGAAACTATAAGTAGAATCTAGGCCGGATTTACTAGTAGTCTACGATTGACATCGCCGGACGTCTTAATAAAAAAAATAAAAAATTAAGCTAGCGACCAATTCGCACACACACAATGTATGGTATCCGCGCTCGCTCAAACCAGATTTTAACACGTGAACCAATGGGTATTTAAGCAAGATTGAACTATTTTCCCGGTAACTGGAATTTTGCCGGGATTTAGGCTGATTTACTCTAGAACTATTACATAGCTTTGGCATTTTTCGTTTATTTACGGGAATGGCTAAAACCACGACTGCAATTTCGACCAATCAGATGGCTGGATTTCTTAAGTGAGTTATATAACAAATCATAGGCGCCTGAAGTGGGGGGAGGGGGCAGAGGGGGCAGATGCCCCCCAACCAAAAAAAGTGGAGGGGGGCAAAAATGCAAAAACGCCCCCTCCAAAAAAGAAAAAAAGAAAACAGTAAAGGAGTAAAGATGGTTTGTATTTTCAACCCAAAAGAACATCACATATAAAATTCCATTTAAAGAAAAGGAAAGTTAACACGAATTAAATTTCCTAAACATTGCGCATGCCACCTATATTCATCAATGAGGTTTTTATGCCTCCGTTACGAAGTAGCCGGAGGCATTATTTTTTCGGGTTGTCCGTCCGTCCGTACGTACGTCCCGTTCTTGTGATCGCGTTATCTCAAGAACAGACCGATGGATTCCTACCAAACTTTGGTCATGTATGTATCTTGGAGAGCCAATGAATTGATTATATTTTGGGGTCATGAGGTCATAGGTCAAAGGTCAAGGGGGGGGGGGGTAAGAGGACATTTTTTTGTTTTTGTTGGTCCCAAAAATCTCGCAACGACTCAGCCAGCCGTTGAATAAGCGGGGGGGGGGGGGGGGGGGGGGGGGGGGGGGGGGGGGGGGGGTGTAAAAGGACCTTTTTTTTTTTTTTGGTCCCCAAAATCTCGCAATATTTTTCCATAATTTGAAAATTTGGTCGATCGGTATTGGGGTGGGGTAACGTCTGTCATTTTGGGTCACCAATTACCACAATTCTTTTATTTTTTTATTTTTATATAAAAAAAAAAAAAAAAAAAACGCTTCGAGGGGTAATTTTATATGATTTTGTGAAAGAAACGTTATAATTTTGTATATATACAGTAAATATATCATACCGAAAAAATTTGCAGGGGTGCTGTGCCCCCCCCCCCCCTGGAAAAATTCGGGGGGTGCTGCTGCACCCCCAGCACCCCCCGCTTCCCAGGGCCATGGTGGTGGTAATGCAGATTTTTCTTCTGCCCCCCCGCACTTCCAAACGTTTTTGCTCATTACGTCACTGCCCCTGGAAGGTGAGCCCCCTGGAATGTTTGCCCCCCCCCCACAATCCCAAACTGCTTCCGGTGCGCCTGTAACAAATGCTAATACTCTCCGTTTCCAAAATATAATTTATTTAAATGCCTTCAGTGCAATGTACAAGTATAAGTGACCGTTCATCCACACTTCTGGATAATATTTTTGTGAATACCAGGAAAAGTTATTCTCAGCCTGGACTATTTTATAGTGAAATTTCTGATCATCTACCCGTATTCTGCATGCTTTATGATATACACGATCGTAGAAGAAAGAAAAAATAAACAAACGCGTAAGTTCACTGAGAGCAACGTTTCAAGCTTGAATGATGCTTGCTAGTCAGAGGGCTAGTCTGGTGTGATTAAAAGTGAATTTTAGAGGGGAAAGACCCACGTGTTAACTTGTTAATCTGTATGATCATGTATATTGTGTCCACTTTACCAACCCGCTGAGAATTTTTAACTCAACATGTAATGTTAACTAGAATGAGAGAACGAGAATAAAGTCTGGTATTTATCTTTTGATTTGAAGGATTTGAAGGTTCTATGTTAATTAAAAGGAATACCACACCTTCCGAACCTGACTTCTTCTTAGATGGTTACGCGGTCTGCAATGAGATAGAAAACTCTGATCTACCACTTGAGTGTGAATTCAGAGAGACTTGTGAGAGGGTTCCTACGGTATCCTGCTTACGTAAGTACAAACGTCTTATTCATCGTAATACGAGGTAGAGAAAATGGAACAAAAATTTACCCGGATGCTCCATTCAAAATTATTCAAAAATCTATTTCAGTCCCATTATTTTACCCCAATTATATCAACCTCAAATCTTATACGATGTCTTTTGTTCATTCGCGTAGATATTAGGGGTTTGGGGCGCGTGTCCCTTCTCTCAGGAGAAAATGAGCATGATAGGGACAGAGAGAAGCATAGAAAGAGGGAGAGAGAGGAAGAGGGCTAGACGAGTTAGTGATACCGTATCACTCTTGGTTTCGTGATATAGTGGTCCATTCACCTGACACTCAATCCTTGGTTTGAATCCCAATCCAGCACTGAAATTCTTGGAAAGATATTAATCCGCATTGCGCCATTCTCCATCCAACGGTGTTCATGGGTACCTGTCAATTGCTGGGGTAATAATGATTTAGCAGGGCCCGCAGATAAAGCAGTATTGATATATTGCAGCTACCCCGAGTGAATAATACCAAGTTATTTATTATTACTATTATATGTCATTTGATCCACCATTCCCCTCCCCGACCCTTTCCGTATATTTATTTTCTGTTTTTTCTTCTTCTTCTTCTAGTGGGTGGGGGTGGGTTGGCCTATGTTTAACGGTTTAACAAACAACACAACCGGGCGAACTTACCCATACTTACATACATGTATATCACGTCCCGTTGAATTAGGCTTAGAGTTTCATAACATTCTTTCCCCTCATTTGTCTTCTCAGTTCCAGGTTATCAGGGCTGTTACTCCCACACGGTTTCCGATCCGTTCTTTTCCGATGGTGTGCAGGCAGATTTAGGGGATGAGCAAGTTAATATCGAGACCTGTGCCAAGGCATGCTCTGATAGTCCATACCTAGGACTTACTAACGGTCAGGACTGTATATGTGGATCAGTACTGGGTGATCGTAGTCTTGAAGGGGTTTGTGATCTGGAATGCCAAGGAGATGATCTACAGCAATGTGGTGGAGTAAACGCTATCTCCGTTTATGGCGGTATGTGCTCTTAATAAATACGTGAATTTCCAGAAGGTTTTCACAAGCATTCTCTTGTACTATTTGTATTAATCTTTCAATTGGATAACCATGTTGACGTCTAATGGATCATTGTTTGTAAGTAATTATTACAAACAATTTCACATAGCAAAAATAAAAATTCAACAACAACAACGGCAACAGCAACAATAATTTGGTGTATTACCTTCCGGTAATTTAGTAAAAATAAAAGCATTGATGAACAATATCATCCTCAGAATTCGAATAAAGATTTTCTTTAGTTTTTCTCTCCTTTTTATTTCAGCGGATGTGATCGGCCAGTGTGGTACATCTGAACCTGTGGAACTGACTCCCAATCAACCATATTATATAACATCTCCGGTAAAAAATTATCTTATATTCTGTTTTGCGTTTGTGGACATCCTAGAACAAGTCAGGGGCGGATCTAGCTTTTTGCTAAAAAAAAAAGGGGGGGGGGGGTGACCCAATGAAGATGCGGATAGCGGCGAGGCGAGGGGGTGACCCAATGACGAGCTGCATAGCGGCGAGGCGATTTTTGTTCTTTTGTTGCTCATTTGTATCAAATCGGAAACAGAATGAGGGAAAGTTTCAATTAAATCAGACCAATAGTAGGGGAGTTACGAATGTTTGAAGTATGGACCAATATAAAATACATCTACATGAATCTCAAATTGATTGGCAAATTGGTCAGTGGAATGTGACGTAGTCACTTCTCTCCCGTTTGTCGCGTAAAATATTGTCATTAATTTATTGGGGGGGGGGGGGGTGTTCTCCTAAACGCCCTCTCCCTTGGGACACTATTTAAAATACATTTTGGATAGCATATTGATGTAGGTCCTCTAAAAAAACCCTGATGAGTCATACATGTTGAACATTGATAATTAAGTCATCTGTTATGATTGAAATCAATAAAACTTGAACTTGGATTTGAATTATAAAACAAATAATACACATTATTTTGCTCGGGCATTAGTCCAAACATCCTCGGCTATAGCCTCGGGCGGGACTGTTCCAAAGGTATCTTGTGTGGGATTTTTTGTTTTTTGTTTTTTTACTAATGCCCTCACTGCTGTGTGTTATGTGTATACTAATCACTTATATTTGTTTCCTCACCCCCCGCCCCCCCCATTTTTCAGGGATTTCCCGGTAGATATATGTATACCTCAGCCGGATCATGTATCTGGACACTGGGGGTTAATGTTAATGCTTCCCACAACCTCGAGGTAATGACGACATACGACTTCGCTGGTCTGGGCAACACGCTTAGTATAAATGCTAAGTATATCAGTATCACCTATAGTGGCCGGGATGGAAAATCTAGGATTGTAAGAGCTCCTCATGCACCTTTACAAGACACTATCACGGTCTATTTTAGAGTCTCGAGCCCTTCTACACTAAATGACTTCCATATCAAATTCAGTCTTACACGTGAGTATTTCTCCAATATAAAGTAGAAGCAGGATGAACAGGTTGCTTTTTCCGAGCATCATGAATGTCCACAATATTTTTGCGTAAAATGAAATACACATAAAAAAGAAGATTTTATTGCACTAATGCCAATAATATATATGAAATCAAATTTTCATTGACTGAATTTGCGGTACACAAAATCTTTGCACAAACTAAGTTTATTTGTGCATGTAATAATCTCCCTGGTCAAGAAACGGGGTTGCGCTCGGAAATGTGGACAATAAACACACACTGTCAATGATTCTAATACATTACGATCTTTCTCTCAGTTTTGTGTCTTCTGTTAAAAGATGTATATATTAATAAAACGAAACAAATAAAGATATATATTTATATGTATGTATGAATGCATGAATGTATGACTTGTATGGGTGTATTTGTACACACATATATATATTTATTTGTTATGTTACAAGGGATATGATGCCAAAACAAGTTCTTTAATTTACCATTTTTTCGTTTAGGGCTCTTTCATGCTGCGTACCGTAATGAAAGGACCTAACAATTACAATTTATGTAATGGTAAATTCATTAATGGCTCCAACCGGTCTGTGGAACCATTTACAAAAACTGCTCTCACTTTCCTTGGAAAAAAAAATAAAATCAAAAAACTATTTACGGTGAATATTTACTTTCCTCCTACAGTCATGAAGGTATATGTTTCTTTATTTTTTCTTCCTGTATTATTTTTTAAAATATAAAAACAAATATTTTCATCCACAGCCGTTTCCATGCTTACAAGAGCTCCAACAATGGAGTCAACTACTTCAAAGGCTATGCAAGCTGTAAGCACGACAGGTACGTCTTCATTGATTATTGTCCCCCAAAATAGGAGGAAGGCAGTGACTGCCCCTCCTGTTTCTACTCACTGAAAGCAACAACCAAACAAAATAACCCTTCTACTGCACCCCACCCACCCTCTTTGTGTGCTGTGCGTTCCGCCACTGCCCCTCCCCCTTCATCAAGAAATTCTGGATACGCCATTTGCTAGGTGTCCTTGACTTTAAATTCGCTCGTATTGATTGTAGAGAAGTAGGCTTTAACTTTTATAATGCATATGGTAGAAGATTACACTTGATGAGCTTCATAGTGATGTAGAAGTAATATTTATGATGAACTCGGGACTGAGGTGACGCGAAACCTTTTATTTCTGAAAAGGGTGATGTGAAAGAAAGTTCGAAAAACGCTGACTTATTGTACCTTCTTTTATTTTGAATAGGTATCTCGACTGCCGTTGGAGTGGTAACTGCTCTTGTTCTTCTGGCTTAAAAGGTTCGGTTCATTTACCGGACACTGACTGATGCAATGAAAAGAAGCGAGGAACACAGACATCGAATTGTTAATGTGCCTTTTCTGTTTTTATTAACTTCTCGATGGGAAAGTGATGAAAAGTGAAAATCCGGTCATAACAAAAGAAATACTATTACTAGCCAATTTTAACAACGAAATCCAAACTTGACAGCAAATTAATTACTCAAAAGCAAAACAGAAAACTTAAAAAAGAAGACTATTAAAAGTTTGAATGAAAACGGACAAAAAATGAGAAAGTTGTTAATATTTAGGTAATTAATATAGATATAATAGGTACGTGATTTGTTCCAACAAATAAAAATGACTAAAATTTCAATTAAAAATTGGTTTGACCCAGGAGGATCTTTTCTTTTAACAGTACTTATAATAATGTTATCAATAATGACTTTGTAGTGCCCCAAGGTAGAAGCCATTTAGGAGAAAGAATAGATATTAATGATATTTTTGTATAGGGACAAACGAAAAGTTCTCCGCGACTACTTCACAGTCCGTTTGCAATTTGGGATTTGGATATTAATTCTGTCCTTGCAAATTCAAATAACACCCCTAACAAAATTTATCATGCCACACATTCAAAACACACAGGGCCCTTGGTGGAATCCAGGGGGCAGAGCCCAGGCGCGGATCCAGGGGGGTCGAGCGGGCCTTGTCTCCCCCCCCCCCGCAACAGCAACACAAAAAAAAAAAGAGAGAGAGAGAGAAAGAATGGAAAGGGAAAAGGGAAGAAAGGGAAAGAAAGAAGAGGAAGAAGAAAAGATAATTGGGAAAAGAAGGAGATCGGGGGGGGGGGCGAAAGGGCCTTGCCTTCCCTCTCCCCCAGCAAACCTAAAAGA
>JAVYIG010012023.1:0-56426 GCA_035222895.1 Strongylocentrotus droebachiensis | reverse complement strand
CCTGTCACTTTCCTTTTAAACATTTGTTATCATTTTATTTCCATTAGGGGCGTCGCGGGAAGGGGATGGCGCAATACACAGAACCTCTTTATTCAGGCTCATACAATTTTGATTGTCAGCAAATTTGTGATATTTATGTCGGCACGTCAAGTCTGTTGACGTTTACATTACAATTTTATTGATTGATTGAAAATATCACAACCGTTTTTCATTCAAATTTGTTAATCGGCAAACTTTTAGCTACCCTAGCCGGTTAATTATACATTCTGGTGAACCTTTTTATTATTGAGTAACAAAATTTGCCCTCTTTTTGGCCGGCACAAAAACCATTTGCGCCCCCAATTGCATTGATTTTAGCGACGCCCCTGATTGTACTGCATTGTAATATTTTACCAGGGGGTGTTTCACAAAGATTTAGATCGACTTAAGTTGGCCTTGAGCTATGGCAGGCCATTCATGCCACTAGTTCCTCTAATCATTCCTGGCATTAGTTTCTCAAGGGACGCCATCCCTCGTGGTCACAAATCTACATTTTATGATAGTTCATTATTGAAGGAAAAAATATTATCTAAGGATCATATTAATTGAGAGGCCAATAGCGAGAGGAACTAGTGGCATGATTGGCCTACCATAGTTAAGTCCAACTTAAAGTCGATCTTAGTCTTTGTGAAACACCCCCCTTAATTGTTCTTTATCATGTACATAATCACATTTTCAGTGATGTCAACTTTTAGTGTGAATACAACAAAATTGCACGGAAACTACATCAGATTGTTCCTAAATTTATGAAAATGTTCGTACTTAAGAACGATAATTTTTTTATACCACACAATCATTGCCATTATTTTGCTTTCGGACCATTGAACATTACACAATTGTATAGATTAGATAACCTATTCATTCTCAACCAAAATTGGTCATTTCATCATTCATCAGTTCATGATTATTTTGGAGAAACATATTATTTGGATGAAAAGTTGACGTCGACGTAGAGTCGGCCTACCTCCAGATCATATGGTCGTTTCTAAATCCGCATCGCCTCACTTTCTCCCTACAATAATCATTAAAACAGTCTCATTTCGTTGTTGCGAGAATGTGGCAATTTTTGGTGTGATTTGAAGCTCTGTGTACCATTCAAAGTTTGAATAATGCAGTCTGAAAATGAAAATTAATGATGCATACATTACCTATATTTTGTGTAAGAATATTAATGATGCTTTCAAGTTTCAATAATATGGAAGTTTACAGCTGCAAACTTTGTTTGGATACTGTCATGAATGTATGACACATCGCCATACAACCATGCACTCATCATTCATTCCATCCATTTGTTTTCTCACTTTTATTTCCTCCATCTGTCCGTCACCCCCTCCCTTCTCTTGTGTGCCAATCCGTTTGTTTGGTTCTCCGGCTGTTGTGTTTGTTTGTCCACTTCTTCGTTTGGTCTGTCCGCGTGTCTATTTGTTTTTCTCTGTTTTGTTTTTGTATTTGGTTTGTCTGCCTGTGTGTCTCTGTTATTTGTTTGTTTGTCTGCTTTTCTATCTTTGTTTTGTGTGTCTGTCTGTCTGTCTCTGATTACGGTTTGTCTGTCTGTCTCTGGTTACGTTGTGTCTCTGTTTCTGGTTTTGGTTGTCTATCTGTTTCTGTCTGTACGTCTCTGGCTTCGTCGGTCTGTCTGTGGTGTTGTTTGTCCGTCTCTCTTTCTGTCTCTGATTGTGATTTTCTGTATGTATGTCCGTTTGTCTGTCTCTGGCTTGGCTGTCTGTCTTTTGTTCTGATTCCTCTCATCAGCTGGTAACAAGCCAAACTACAAGGGGCCTAAGATCGAGGTCCGGCAGGGGACGAGGTCGATAGAGGAAGGCAAAAGAGTCAACCTGTTCTGCAGACTTACAGAGGAACCAGAGTCGGGTAAGTGACTACTAGTATATTACAATCATCTACTCGTACCAGTGGCGGATCCAGGGGGGGGGGGGACGTGTAAAACACGTTCACTTTACCCTTTTCTGGAGATGGGCCCCCTCCCCTGGCGCTCAAGGGGGGAGGGGTGTGATTTTTCAAATTGATGAGGGCCCAAAAAATACCCCCCCCCCCCTCCCCCCCACTGAGCGAAATATCGGCCGGCTATTTCTCCGCTAAATATTTTCTCACGAATTGGGCCCCCTCCCCTGCCGCCGGCTGAATCCGCCCCTGACTCGTGCTTGGGGTAGACAGAGGGTGGGGAGAGGAAGAGGTAGAGGGAGAAGGAGAGTGGAAAAGGAAAAGGAGAGGGACTACGGAGAGGGCGATGGGAGGGAGGGGAGAGATCACTGTTCATGCGCAAAATGTGAAGAGTGGAATTTGTACCGAGGAAATACTGGGCAAGCCTGCCTAGTAGGCCTAATGGGCTAATATATACTTCTTGCCTTTGTATAGTTATGATGCTCCGGCGACAATCGCTTCGGATTTATTTTATCTAAGATTTGGGTTTTATGAGGTTTAAGATAGGGTTGGCTTATATAGGTATGGTCCTAGAGACTGGGTTCACGATTGAAGTTACGGATTCTGTTTCTTTTCCTTTAGAAATTGACCGCGAAACATCTGTAGCAGGATATAATTATGAGGAACTCCCAAAAATGATAATGAACAGCTCCTTGCAGTTTATGATAACCTCCATGAAATGAAGATTAGAAGAAAAAACCATCGTCTCTCTGTTTCACTCACTCTCCCGTTTTGTCTATTTGCCCTAGTACACTGGATCCTGGACGATGAAGACATGAAGAGCGGCGGTCGGTTCAAGGTATGGAACGACAAGGCCGACTGCTACTGTCAAATCCTGGTCACCAAGGAAGACGACGCCGGACTCTACGTCTTCAAAGCCCGCAACAAACGGGGCGAATGTTGCACCACGTTCAGTCTCCACGTCATACCCTCGGTCAAACCTATCTCTGACGTAGACGTGAAGGAGCTTCTTTGGCAGAACACCCAACAGAACGAAGAGCTTGTAAGATCCATGAGCAGTAAATAAAAAACCAAAATAAAAAGGTGTAGTTTGCCATCAAACGGGTACCGCGTCACCATGAGGTCAACGGATAGAGGTCTTTGTGTTTACAGTAATGCCTGCTGCACACGAGGAGTCATTTTCGCTGCGATTATTAACGATTGGCGTTGTCTTTGACGTGCCATGAGAGTGACATTGTACGGAAGGTAAATGCGACAAAATAACGCAAACATTGCATTCATTACTGGTATATCGCCTTCAAAGGCTCGAATGCAGGTAATAATGCAATCAAAATGATACCTCATGCGCAACGGGCATTAAAGTTCCGACCGATCTTCAGTCGGTGCAAGACCGGAAATAAGTCAGTTTTATAAAAGTTGAGGCGATTTAGTGCTAACGCCCTTCTGCTTAAGGCTTCATTTTTTACCTGAAATTCGAGCTAACGCCCTTCTGCCAGCCAAACGTTTGCCTTAATCACAGCAGCAAATCAAAACAAAACAAAAATAAGCTAAAACATTAGTCACATAGTTCATCTACTATCTTGATGATGCGGTGCCCGCTTGATGCCGACATATTGGGGGAGACTTTTGTTTCGAGGAGAAAAAACCCCCTCCCCTTTTAGATAACAAATAAAATGTTCGTTGAGGTCTTCCTGCCAAATTTGTCTCCTCCGCTATATCAAGGTTTGAAGAGGTCTTCCATGATTTTCATTTAAATGTTGATGTGAAGTTAATAAGTACAATGTTCTCGTGGATCGATATATGTAAAATATTAAAAGTACATCGAAAATAAAGTCTATTAGTTAAATAAACCCAAGCTGAAATAAAAGGCTGGTACAATTATTGTTTAGAAATTTGGACCTGTGACGATATATCATAAAATGTAAACTTATGCAAGGTCGTTTGTTGGATAATGGAATGTAACTATCTGTATACAAAAGAAAGTATTGTTAATGTATAATTTCTTTATCAATTGTCTCTACTAACGATAGCATAAACCCAAATAACTATTACCACTATCACGCCAAATAATGCATCGATAACCATTTTTGACATTGTACTTCCTTTAAATACCTGAATATACTCGTGTATACTTGTCATTATACAGTATATTAATTTTGTTTTATAAATACTGATTGGAGTTTATCGTTGTGAAGTTCAACTTCTAAGAGACAATGACATGATTTTCATGTTCAATCTTATACGCAATATTGAGGATGGGCCTTGTATGTGCCAACACTAGAATGATATATAGCACCTAACAAAGCAACCGTGAACCATTATCATCATCGTCACGATTTACAAATTAAACCTTTGTTACATGGTTACAATCAATATAATATTACCGATTGATAATATTCATAAAATCATCAATTAAATCTCACCAGCGAATTCCAGAATTATCATTTATGTGTATGCCGATTGATGATTGTATATATATTGTAGAATAATTGGGAAAGGGAATGATCTCCCTTGACAAATTCTCTTTCTTTCTTGCATGCATAGATCCCGGTATATATTCCATACACACGCAACATAATCAGAACGGGGACCCGTTTCACAAAGCCCTTTTTCAATGACAAATGACAAAAATCAGAGACAAATCTGCTGATGACCAATCAGGTGCAAGGATTTCACTAGCTTATAACAAAAAACTGTCATTTGTCACTGATGACAAGTTTTGTGAACGCCCCCCCCCCCCCCCTGGTGTACATATACCTTCATGGGGTAGCGGATTTCTTTTGCAGTGTCTTATTCCGCTTCACACAATGCGTTGACATGGAGTGTTTGGTTACCCCCGACCCCTCCCCAATCTCCTTACCCATAGGCGGTTTCAACATTTTGATATTTTTTAACTAGAAAGAGAGTGTCGGTATGCCAGAATTAAATACATCGCCGATGACTGGCTTGTGTTTTTGATACTCGAGGTGACTTCATTTTGTCAAACTTAAATTTCGAGATATATGATTAATTTAAAAGAAAGACGTGTACTTCCGACGAGAGATCATTTTAAAATCTTGATAATTAACATATCACAATTTCATAGTTGTATTTCGTTTGGCTTCACGACCCGTCCACCCGGTGTGCAATTATTAAGTGAAACTTGTTAAAAAAATATATTTTGTAAGAATGAAAGTGAGCATGAAATGAGAATGGCTCTATCGTAGCCTCTATCCTGCTTGATACATAACGTATCGACTCAGATATATATAAATCGGGCGTTATTATTATATGGAGGCTGATGTCATGTAAGGTAAATAATTAATTTCAAAGTTTGTTTAGCCTTTTGTACTAATGAAAATTACTGACAATGATACATTTGTCAAGATATGTATTTGTGCCTTTGCACGAATTTCAAAGGTCAGGTTAACAAAACATTACAGATGTAAATGATCTAATGGCAAGATGATTTGTGTGAGACTGAAATTGACAGCGTTGCATCTTTTAAGTGTTCCTTTTAGTGAATATCAATAATACATGGTGATGTATTACTTTTTACATACTGTAAAGGTTGTCATTAAATAAAATGTGTTACTGTTCACCTGTTTTAAATTTCATGTAGTAACATTTTCTTTTTGTTATCTATCAGTGGAGTTATTATAAGCTTGTATTATGGAGGAAATTAATTTACTATATGTAGGCTATACATTTATAGAGTACATTAATTTTCTTCTTTAGTAGTTCTCATTTTCCTTTTTCCCATTACAGCATCCCCACTCTTTCTCTCTCTCTCTCTCTCCAGAAGTGGTTCTAGAAGAATAAGGGGGGGGGGGGGGGGAAGCTCCGAGTACTTAAATTCATATTCTACCTGTGCTGCCTTATTAATTTTAAGGGGAGTTCCCCCAAAGCCCCAAGAACTTCAAGTTTCTCTATGTACCTATCTCTACGTCCCCCCCCCCCTCTCTCTCTCTCTCTCTCCCCTATTTCCCAATGCATCAGCTTATGTTCCTCATCTCTGTCAATAAATTCCATAAATTCCAATTCTTATTTTAGGATCACTTAGTTTAACTTGCATGCATCCCACCTCTAATCTATTCTCTCTTTCTCTTTGCTATCTTTCCCTAGAGCTTTGTTTATTACTTCTCTTCTTACCTTCCAGGGGGGTGTTTCACAAAGATCCTAAGTCAAACTTAACTCTAAGTTGGACTTAGAAATTACGGAGAGCCATTTGTAGGCTTAAAATAAAATATATTCAAAAGCGAAACATTCAAGTATTATAGACTTTTTTTGTATAAATTCCACATCAAGAACATGAAATCTCCTTGATAATAGAAAATATGAATGATTTGAATCAACATTTTATCTCTTTTAAAATAACTTTTACAAAATATTTTCATACATGCTAACGGCTTTCCATAATGGTTAAGTCCAACTTTATAATAGAGATAAGTTCAACTTAGGATCTTTGTGAAACACCCACCTGGAGTACTGCCATCTCCTTTTTCCTTTTCATTCTTTTCAACTTCTTTCTTCCCAAAGCTCTAAGTGAAGGCCACAATGAATAGCATTTTGGGTACTATGCTAGCAATCATGGAAATTTGAAAAAATAATGATCAACTATTTAGTGCATAAAAACTTGAAACCTAAAATAAACAGGCACTAGGACAGATTGTGAATGTCTCATATATATTTTAAAACCAAGAATAGGATTGATAATATCAAAAACTTGCCCAGGTCAATAACAATTACTCTAAATATTTCTTAACAACATAAATTCAATTGTTTAGAAGAGTTAATTGCAGCGTCTCTTCCCTTGGTTGCCCAAACATGATATATCCCCAAATCATCTAAGGGAACAGGATGTGAACGTCTTCTATACAGTTCAAGTTCTATTGGCAAGGCATTAATCTACATTTGCCACTCCATACCCAGGAGAGAAAAGTGGACCTGGCAGGAGACCGTGGAAATAATATCTGTAAAGCACTGAGAATGGTATTTTGTATCATACTCTAAATAAATCCAGTTTATTAATATTATTATTAATCTTATTTCAAGTAGCCTACTCACAGGTCACTTGTATATGTAAATGGACCTATATTATAGTATTTTTACACTTTGCAATATCTCTTACCAGAAGTAATATTTGAAGCTGATATTTTGAATATGATATACAAAATGAAATCTAAAGCAACAAGTGAAAAATATTTTGGGGTGACTGGTCCCCCTGTTAATTCTATCACATAAACAAAAGTCAAGTAATGAACTGGATCAGATCCAACACACTTGTGGACAAGTGGTCAAAAATTTAAAGAAAGATTTGTGATTTAAAATTCTTAAAGACAGAACGTGTCAAGATAGATTGACCCCATTTCCTTTTCACCAATGTAAACATATGAAACAGCTACAAGTACATTAGGTATGAAATGAAACTTCCAAATGCAATAACTTGATGACACGGTAAATCAGACAATAAAATGTGCCCTCTGTAGCTCCAAATCAATAGCAGGATTGCAATCCAATGTTGATTAAATAAATACCATACAATAAAGCATAAATTACATCAAATGACAGAGGTTTGGACATTTATGATCAAAACAACATATTATTTCAAAGGTCTGAAGGTAAATTAAGTCCGGGTATTGAATATAACTGCTTTTGGAGAGAAACTTTTAATCCATTACTTTTCTCCTTTTTTTCCCACTGAAGTACACAGATTTTTCTACCTAAAGGCTAAAGATAACCCCATCAACCTTTTGTTTGGGTTTGTCCCAGTGCATAATGCATGTCCATTGCTCATTAGTATTGTATAATATTCCTTGTTAATATTCCGTGTTTCACAAAATTAATGAGGGTTTACATTCATTCTGCAATTCTTTCTTGCTCTTACCCCCTCTTACATATTCAAATTACTCTCTATATACAAATAATTCATTCATACTAATTGTGGACTGATTAGAATCAGTCAGGCTACATTGTAAGTCATACAAAGAAGATATGCACACGAGAAGGAATAGAGAAGAGAGTAAAGAGAAGAGAGAAAATGAAGGAGATAGAGGGAGGGGAGAGAGAGAGAGAGAGAAAGAGAGAGAGAGAGAGAGAGAGAGAGAGGGATAGAGAGAGATGCCAAAGTTAAACTTAAAATGCGATGTCACCTGATGACCCGTTGATTTCGACCTCTCTGTTGGAAGGTCAAAGGCCAATTTTCAGTTCCGACAACCATAGTCCTTGTCAGCACTTCATAAGCAGCCCTGAAGTGAGGGTTGAAGAACACCGTGATGCATGCTGGGAAGAAAAACGCCATGGAGAAATTCTTGACCAGCGACCTCAGCAAGGCTCTAATAATTAAAAGAAACATGGAATGAAAGCTATGATACATTAAAGGTAAAGGAAAATTGGGTACATGTAGATAGTGATTTTTTACAATTTTGATATATTTGGATGCCCCTGTGGATGTATCATAAGCACTAGAAAACTTAGCCCCTAAAACACTTCTGCTTTAAAAAAAAATTGAATATAAAAATTTACCAGTGCTCCCGGTAAATTTTGATAAATTACAAATAGCGCCTACAGCCGTACAATGGTAGCTGCGACCATGAAAATCTCAGAATATGTAGTTGAGATATGTAATTTTCAAACGGGAATAGCTGATCGGTTGATTTTAGTCAAGAAACGTTGTTTTATAGCTTAATTAATATCTTAACCTTGAGAGGGAGCTATACAACATAAAGAGTTTATTTTTTACAATTTCATAACTTTTGACTTGATTTCAACCGCGACAACAATCACTAAATATTATAGGATTGCATATGCTTCCAATATGTTAATTTGAATTGAACCAGATTCATGACCCCATACCAAAACTTTGGATTGCCTTTAAACTGTGATGTACTTGAGATAAGTAATTGACATGCTACAAACTAACAGGCCCAAATTCACAAAGGAGGTTTGTCGACAAACTGAGGTTTATGTACGTCATATGACGCGTTTTGACGCATTTTTTTACAAACCTGGTGTGTAAAAACGCGTCGAAACGCGTCAAATGACGCACGAAAACCAAGGTTTGTCGACAAACCTCCTTTGTGAATTCGGGCCACAGAGTTTCAAGAGCTAAAGATTGCAGGAAGTCCACACAGACTATGAAGAAACAGCAAAATCTGTGTCAGCCTTCGATTAAACATAGCCTACATGTACATGTACAATTTATCAAGCAGTGGCAGTGTATTTTTTTTTTTGCCATTCAGACCAAGTATCTGTTCAAGTGTAATTTTTTAGCCATTTCTGAACAAGTATCTTTTCAAACTTTGTCTCAATTTTTCTACCAAATAGTAAGGATTCCAGATGAACAGGAAGTTGGGTCAAACGTTTAGAACAGCCATAGCAGCTTTTGAGAAGAAACAAGACTTTGATTTCAAGCAGATGCATGACTGTGATAGGTCAAAGGGTTTGGACGACAGAGAAGTTTTGGACAGGTGCTGCTTCACCCAATGGTCATCACTTACTGTGTAAAGCCGACACTGTCGGGTAAAGTAACTTGGACCCGCCCTGGACCAGCTGACTGGACCTGCTCCAGTGAGATTACTCTCAGTCGCATGAGGACCTTGCCTGGCGTAGCACCACCAAGAATCCAATTGATACGGCTGCACAAAAAGAACGTCTGTTGAAGAAGGGGATTAGAGAAAAATCATTGACTTAAATAACATTGGTTAACTTCAAGACATAGTAGAGTTCTGAAAGATAGGTTGATTATATGTACACACATGTAGCACACAAGATTAATCATGTATTTTAAAGTTTTGGATTTATTAACATGATAACAAAGAATAAGAGATGTCAAAACCATCAGGCAGATTAAGGCACAAGCATTACACAAATCCTTAAAGTGGTAAGTTGAGTAGATTTTTGCAGGCACAACACCAAATTTCCATTTTACAGTACTCACACACAGTATGTTACCTGATGTAGTAAACAAACATTTTCGATTGCTAACTTTTATAATCAAGATTGAAACTACAGACCTCCGGCCTCAGTGATCTCAAGACGATACCCTTTCCCTCGACCTTCGTCTCTGGGCAAAAAACTGTTTCTAGATCACCTCAGGGCTCAGGACAACATTTTCTTTACCATTGCCCCTCAAAGTAGACAATATTTGGCGTATATATATATATATATATATATATATATATATATATATACAGGATGTACATGTAGCATATCATATATTAAAAGGAGGGGGGGGGGGGGGGGACTCCTTTTCCCAAATGTTTGTCTTTTCAAAAGTTGTCATTCAAAAGGATCATAATTACAAAACACAAATTTCCTATACCACTGGGAATATTATTCTGAAATTAAACAGGACACATAATTCTGGACATTTGTTGCAATACTCTGGCTCTTCATCATTCCAAAAGGTTGTTATTCCGATGGTTTATAATGAAAAAGGGTTCACAATTCAGACAATTTCAAAGGGTTCATTTTTCTGAAGGTTTGTAATTTTGATAATGATATAGGGTTATATTTCATTTTTGGACCTACAGTGTATGAACCCTTTTTCTTTTTTAAATTTACCAATCTTTGGAATTACGAACCTTTGGAATAACAAAACTTTCAGACTAACGAACCTTCAGATCAGAGAAGCTTTGGAATTATGAACCTTTGGATAAACAACTTGTAACCATTATATCTACCTCATAAACACAGACAATGATTCTGTAGATGAAGGCAAACAAGAGCATTTGTTGAAGTTCTTCCAGCGATGTGTCATCTTCAATTTCTTCCACCAAGAAGCGCATCATGAATCCTGTAGTATCACTGCTGGGAGTCAGCCAAATACAAGATATACATGTACATTAACCACTTCAGTGCAACAATTCACAAGGAGAAGTGAATTCTAAAATGACTTCTTTGGGGTATATTTTAGAATTGGGTAACATTATAACTTACAAGCAGGTCAATTTAACACACTTGATACGAATTCATTGTCACCTAACTTCGCCCCAGTGATCTCGAGGCAGTATTAGGCAGCGAAAAAAACTGTGTGAAGAATCATTTGGCTTGAGACAGTCCACAAGAATGGATGAAACCTTGTCTACATGCCTTTAAGGGACTTGGTAACATTGTAAAGATGAGAGAAAATGGTGCTAACTGCTAAGGTAGTGACTTCAATGTTAGATGTACTATTAAAGATAATCTGAAAGTTTTAGTGAAAACAGACCATTATTATTGGAAAAACTGATCTGATCGATTCCTTAATTCTCCCAACTATATTTTTACAATTTAATTACATTTTAGGTGAATGTAAATCGTCACAAAGTAATGAATTGGCTCTTTATACAATTCCAGACATTTAAGTGTTGAAAGATTTTTAAAAGCTTGTCTTTTGTCTTATTTTTATGGAAAAACGGTTGGGAAAATTCAAAATTGGTTGGGAGAATTTACTGTTCATCGCTGTTAGTGTTACAGGGTGTTGCACAGTGACACCTTCCTAGAAACAATTAATACCTTTCTGGTTTGAGAATTTGTTTGGGATTTTTTGCATGTTAGAGGGTTAGTACTGTAGTTGAAGGAATATAATAAATATCATTTCATACAAAAATTACGCAATTTTTAAATCAATCTTCAACAATGTTACTGAGTCACTTTAAGGTTGCTACAGGCTTAGAACAATTGTTATGATCCCCCCAACCAATAAAAGTTTTCTGTATCATTGATCAATAGATACAGTTAAAGCTATTTATAAAGACCACTCAAAGAAGACAAGAAATGGGGTCTGTGTTTACAGGTTTCTGTAATACATGTATCATTGGCAACGTCAATTCAAGGGAAATAAAAAATGTGGTCTTTCTACACAGGTAATAGACAAAGCAGGTTTCCCCGTTTCACTGTACAATTTATTTTGGTAGAACATAAATTTTCTAGAGAATCTAACACCATATGTTTTGGTCTTTACCTACAAGCTAATCCCTTCGGCTTCAAGGTGCACTATCAGGATAACAAATTTACATGTATACAGGGTACCAGCAAGTCTCTCATATTGTTCCATTGGTTTCAAGCCAAAAGAAAAATAAATCGGTTGGTAAAGTTTAGTCATGAAATAAATATGTATACATGTATATGGAAGACAAGCTTGATATTTCTTTCTTTTCCTTGAAATTCAATGTGATGGTCTTACAATTTTTCTTAAAAGCGAGATTTTTTAAATTAATTTTTTAAGAATATCAACACATCAAGTATGTCACTATCAAAGACAGTTAAATCCTGCCACTATTCGTACACCCGGCCCTCCATACTGTAATTCAGGCAAGCAAGCTGTTTCTAACCTGATGCCAAGGTAGTCGATGATGACCAACATCAAGCCAAGCTTGGCTGAAAACAGGAGAAAGAAGTCAATCAGCTCTGCAATCACACGCCGGTATATTGATGGCACGGAGAAGTCTAAGACTGTAAAGAAATCAAAGAAAGAGTTTGCAGCATTAGACTTCAACAATGGGAAGCCTCCAATGTAACTGAAGCACGGATTGACCCAGTTATAAGCATTACAACAAACAAACAAAAACAACAGACCTAACTTGAAGGTTTGAAATCATTATAATCATGGGTTGACATTGTAAAATGGTTTCATTCACGAAAGATATGATTACTCGGGATGAGCTTCATATTTCTTATCCTAGCCTTCAGATTTTTAAACATTGTTTTTGAAAGACCAAATATTGAAGGATACTCCGACTCTGAGGAATTAATGTAGGAGATAAAAGGACACCTGACCCGCATACATTATATTAAAGCTACACAATGAAGTCAGTTAGTCACCCATCAGACACGACTAACATTAAAAGCACAGCCATCATACGATTAATAATAAAATGTCACAAAAGTCTAAATATTTTGTGGAATTCTCGGTACCGCATATACATGTAGCTATATCCATTCCCATAATGCATTGCGGCTCCGATACCTCTGCAATTTCGTAGACACAGTAACTTCCTGTGATTCTAAAACACATATTCTGCTATAGGTCTAGTCTACTACGATATGCTAATAATTCATTACCTGCAATTCTTAATCTTGCTTGATAGTTTCAAACTTTGAAAAATACACAAGCAGTTGGCATATTTATTAATTAATTAAAAGGAATATACCAGCATTGGCAAACGCCAGCGCTTGGTGAAAGTCTTTCAGAAAAACTTGGCATCTTGCAACACAAGTAGCTTCTTTTCCTAAGTATTATTATTCTAAAAATTACCGTAACCATACAGCAGCAGGCCAGGGTCACATATTTAAAGTCTTGAAAATACAGAAGGTCTACAATTTTAATAAATTTACATCATTAGAAATGTAGGCAAAGGTACATTTTATCATTCTTAGTCCTATTGTCCGTGCTGATACTGCAGATTTAAGAAAGCAACTTCAAGAGGATCTGTCACGGATGGAAAAATGGGCTGAGAAATGGCAGCTTTGCTTTCATCCTGATAAGTGTACTGTTTTAAGGCTTGGGAAGTTACCGGCAGAAGCCTCTACAGACTATTGTATGAAAAAGGGGACAGACTCTGTAACACTATCTGTTACAAACGTAGAAAAGGATCTAGGTGTCCTAGTAGATTCACATCTATCATTTAAAGATCACGTTTCCCAAACAGTTCTCAAAGCGAATCGAGTACTTGGAGTTATCCGTAGGACATTTATGTACCTCGATACTGATACTATGCCGTTTTTGTTAAAGGCCTCGTTAGGCCCATTTTAGAATACGGACAAGCCGCATGGTCCCCATACAGATTAGGAGAACAGAGGATGTTGGAAAGCGTACAAAGACGTGCAACAAAGATTATTCCTGGCCTTAGAGATTTAACATACCAGGAGCGCTTGACCAAACTCAAACTACCAACTCTTGTTCACAGGCGTAAAAGGGGGGACATGATCGATGTGTATAAGTACGTGAATGGCTTGTACACTGTGCAAGAGATGCCCTTTAAGATGAGTACAGAAGATAGAACTTGAGGTCACTCTAGAAAACTTGAGAAGAAATATTCAAGGCTAGATATAAGAAAATACTTTTTTAGCAATAGAGTCGTGGAACTGTGGAACGGTCTCCCAGAAAACGTTGTGGCAGCTGGGTCGGTAAACTCTTTTAAGAATAGACTTGATAGTCACTGGTCAAAAAGTGTACCTGTAAGCCTTCTGTATGAGCCGGTCTAGGTGTTGTCTATTGTCTCATGTAAATTACACAACCTCCTCCCTCCACAAACAGCAGTAATCACGGAAGAATCCTGGATCGATGAACAGGCTTAGACCTACAACATCGTGTATTAAAGTAAAGTAAGTAAGTAAGTGTGACTGTGAGTGTGAGCCCAATACTAATTACTATGTGGCCCATTTTGAACGGTAGTTCATGTAGACCTCTATGTGACTACAATTGTACAAATTACAAAATCTTGTCAAATTCGCTAGTAAAAATAAAGCGCCACTTGCTAACGTTGCCTTGTGTTTAGCTTAAGCTAAAGGAGAATAGTTTCTTTCAGGGGGCTCAGCTCAAGAAAGTTCACAGAAAAGCATTTCATTTTGAAATTTCTATTTTCTTCTCTTCTCATTCATCGATCAATGTCAATCATGTCAATGATCATCATCATTCATACATTGTTTCACTTGGTTTCTAATTTAAATTAACTTCAACTTAAACACATTTTTAATATCATATTTGTGACATCTACCTGCAATTTGAGGAATAATATTCCCATTCTGAGCCACATTCTGTTGATTTTGGACACCATGAGCTAACCGAATATCATTTTGTATCTGTTGATTTTGTGCGGGCATTTGCGCTGCTGGAGTCGGTTGCCCGCTCATAACTCCGCCGGAGCTCTGGCTTCTCGTCGTTCCGGTTCCCGCTATCTGCTGCTGCTGTTGTTGGAGATATGAAGCAAATGTCACATATGGCATCATAAACATCATATGTTGTTGCATATACGTATGCGATTTGTACATGAAAATCCACCTCCTAAGCCTTTCATAGTATTCTGCCATCGAGCTACACTGTTGTGGAAACGCATTTTCTCTCTGATTTGGATTCTGTTCATGTTGAAATGAAGTCGAAGTGGGATTTTCTGATGCAGGCGAACTTCTCTTTCGAACGCTTTCAAACTCGCTTGATTCTGCCATTTTTGTTGAAGAATGCATTCACAGCTCCAATGGTGGTTCAACACGAATATCTATACATCCATTCAAGCTGCTAAAATTACGAAAATCGAGGAATATTTTAGTGAATTTGTCTCATTATAATCTGGATCACATGCACACAAAAAAACACTACCGAACGCGAATTAAGTAATCGCTAACATCTCAGTACAATAATCAGGAAAATTTTATCCGGTTCGGATCGGATATCCGATCTGAGCCTACTAGTAATTCAAAAGTGGGCGTGGCAGCAGGGGGACATTTTTCAAGAATAGCACATTAATATCTTACAAGAATAATGCAATGCTAAAATTTGAAACCATCACTAAAATCAGGGAAAGTCTTATTTAAAAAAAAAAAGAAGCTTAATTGTTTTGTCATCACCATATCTCCACATCAACTTATCACGAATATCACCATGCAGGGACTCGGAGCCGAGCTAGCCTATTAGGCATTTACAGTTTCTTCCTCCCTCTCTCTCTTTCTCCCTTCTGCTCTTACCACGATTTCTATATCTCTCCGTCCTACCATCCTTTCTCTCGATCTTCATCTTGCCTCTCTTTCCATTCCTCAATTTTCCCGCAATTTTCCATCCCCCTCCGTTTCATGCACAGCTTTCACAGTGGTCCCCCTATCTCTTTCTCTCTCCCTCATCTAGCTCTCTCTTTATTTCTCTCTCTACCTCCCCATCTCTGTTTCTTTTTCTCCCTGCATCCCTACCCATCTCTCTCTCTCTCTCCCTCCCTCCCCCATCTCTCTCTCTTATTATTTTCTACCCTTCCTCACTGATCAGCTCTACTTCGTCAAAAAAGATCATAATGAAAACGATTAGAAATCTTGATGAATAAACAGTTTTACTGACACTTTGCACTGGGAACAAAATAACGGCATAATACACTTGAACATAATGGCTACTCCATCACGTTTTGGAAAGCATGGGAGATGCAATAAGAACAGTTTCAAATGAAACATGGTTGTAATATCCTATAACCAAGTATTATCACTTTGAACCGATTATGTAGATGCATAAAAGCATTTTTTTCGTTGAACAAACTACAAATTTCAGGGATGTTCGCGAATCCATGTTTTAAAGAATTGAACAAATCTTTTTTTTCCTCGAAAGTGTAAGAAATGTCACAAAAAAAGTAATATTTTTACAATTTATGTTTGCAAACATGTTAAATGCGTATAAGCCTCTTCTTCTTTTTTACATACTACATATGCCAACGCCCAAAAGATTAGGGTTCTATTTGTAGTCCTATGTCAAATCTAATGAAAAATGTACTTGGAAGAGAAAACCAGGGGGGGGGGGGGGGGGGTTCACATACAAAAATTAATAAAGAACTTTTGGAAATACATATAAATCAGATTAACCAGAAACATTGAATATTAAAGCTATTCTGTATAATACTGCACTGGCAAAATTGGTACTTGTATATGATACACTGTATATCAGTCTGCCGTTCATGTTAATAATTTTGTTGATCATAATAGCAATATCTCATGCTAATATCAGCAAGGTGTGAATCTTATTCAGAGGAAACACTTTAAATTTCAAGCACAATTAACATCTATACCAAGAAGCAAGTAATACATTTTAGTAAAAATCTTTACAAGTTCATATGTTTGGAAAAATCATCTACTGAGTGCCAAAAACGTATTAACTGATAGAGGCAATTAAGAATAAGATACTTTTTTAAAGTGGGAGTCGACATTCACAATAATTGGGCAAAGTATAATTGATTACATAGAGTCTTGTTCGATATTACAAGATAATTTTTTTTTTAATGACATAAATGTCAAATTTCTTGAAATAATAAATTAATGAAATTAGAGCCTGCCTTGACCACTGTAACTTTCATCACCACTAGAATTGACCTTTAGATATTGCACAAGTACTATAAGTTTGAAGGTAAAGTAAAATACAAGGTGATAAATCAACTTATATAATAGATATATATAGATATAACAACCTCATACATATGTCTTATCGTCAGCCATTAGGTTTGAAAAACAGCAACATACATCTAAAAAACAACATGAAGTAATTTTGTCAATAGTAGCATGACCAGAACATGATTGGTAGATGAAAATTAAAGAGGACATCATAACTATTACACAACACAATAATTGGAATTTTCAAATCCAAACGGTTTTATCAGGTTATTTTCTGCCACAAGAAGGTTCTGTAATACTTCATGGAGTTCCTGTGATTTTATTTTCTGAATGCATTGTTGTTAATGATATCTGTAAATAACTCTTGGAAGAAAGCAACATTGGTATTTCTGTTGCCAAATCCATATTGATGTTGGCAAACTGTTAATTTGTTCAACCAAAATGTCTATCAGTAAAGGAACAAAGTTGGAGACCCCTTATTATTTCCCCTTGCTGGAAACTAGTAAGCAAACTTGGCAGCAAATTTGGTCAGACCCCATCCCATATATAAACCCTTGGCCCTTTTCAATTGGTCTTGTTATGCACCTGATTCTAGGAATGTATCGTGTAAATAGGAACATGCCATTACAGTTATCCTGAAGAGTATAATTTACTTGTAATAATAGTCACATTTATATAGCACTAAATACTATGTTTCTAAGCACTATTAAATACATTGTAATTATTATTACCCCAGTCATTGGATTCAGTTGCTAATCCACACATGAAAGTGCACATGGTTCATTACCTAAGGAGTGTTCCAGGCAGGTACGTGCCAATCCAACCACATTAACATTGTTATCCTACCAGGTACCCATTTAACACCTGGGTGGAGAGTGGCAAATGTAGATTCAATGTCTTGCCAAAGAAAAAAGGTGCTGCAGCAGGACTCAAATTGCGCACCATGTGATCCACAGTCCGACTGAAAATGCAATAAACATGCTTAACACTGCACAAATGAATGCCAAAGAAAAATAGAACTTTGTTCCTTTTCAATACTTTTCTTATCTTTGGGCTCAAAAGCAGTCAGGTACTACAATATAGCAAGAATTTGACACAAGTAAACAACAAACATGAATGATATAAATCTCTATATATACATGCACTTTTGATAAATGATAACTTAATACTGAACAAATAAATACTACTCCAAACTCTTCTTATATATTTACAATTAAAATTTACCTTTTTCTTCCTTCAGTACTATATTTTTTTATCTTGATATTCAAAAGCACCTTTGATACTACAATATGGCAAGAACTTTATGCAAAAGCGACAAACATGTGGTGATACCTTTAAATAAATCTCTTTATATACTCGAGATAATGTATATGATGAGATACAGTACGATAATACCAAATGTGCTATAGCCAAACTTAAGATAGCACAAATAAATACCCTTCTCCACACTAATTTTTTTCAAGGTGGTCCAGATTACTGAAAATGTTTACAGTCTGTATGTACAAACCCTATGTGAAAAATTCAAACTTTGGGGAGCCCGGACTTAGATTTTGGGCACCGTGTGTCCCGGCGCCTGTTAGCGTCGAGCCCAGTGTTAAATGACAAAGAAAGCTACAACCTTGTTCTTTTTCATTACTATCTTTCATCTTGAAATTTAAAAGCACCTATGATACTACAATGTGGCAAGAACATTATGCATTAACAACAAATATTTACTGATATATATCTCTTTTGAAAATTCACACATTGTAATGCAATAAACAAAACACTGAATTAAATAAATGTAATAGTATACAAATAAATACTGATGCAAACTCATCTTGTTTATATTTTTTAGTACTATCTTTTTACCATTGGGCTTAAAAGCATCCTGGTAATTTAAGTACACTATGACATGAAATTCATGCATATACACATCAAATTACTGTAGTGATATATAATAACTCTCTCTATATATTGTATATAATCCTTTTTCAAATATTTCATTTCTTTTTCGTTTTGGTTTATCATCACATGCACCATACATTATCATCTGGTGGTAGACATATAAATTGTCATATACTATTACACCCTGTAAATGCATTATTGGATAAACATACAGAGAAGATAGATGCATATACTGTATCTGCCTTGTCAATTGTGCATGCGTGGTTTATGGGGACATTAACGGTAGGATAACAGGTAAATGAAAAATTGTTATACTGATATTGACTTGTAGGGTGTCTAACATAACATTTTTGGATAGCTGAAGAGAGTCATATTTTCCCATGGTGTTTTTTTTAATGAAGTGCACAGCACTGAGGGAAAATATCACTCCCTAGCTGTCCATTTTTCTTTATATTACACACCCTACCAGTCAATATCTGTTATATTAGATAGCCTTGATTATACTTTGTTGTATAAATCAAGGGTAATTACGATCTCATGCCTTTTTTTTCTTTTCTAAAGGCGTTTAGCCTTCCGCATCAAAGACAATGCAAACAATGTGCATGCCCTAGTGAGTTCACATGGCATAGATGCAAAAATATACTCATTTGACTAGCTGCATGGTCAATGTAATATTGTTTTTAAAAAATAAAAAAAGTTATAGGGAGTGAAATATGCTAATTACGATCCTCTCAGTTGATATCACATGAGGACGTACCTGTGGACTAATTACAACTTTGTATCTGTAAGAGCTATCTCATATTGTTTGATAAAATAGGAAAATTGAATATTAAAAAACAGAATAGATATTATCCAGTACTACAAATATAAATTTATGTCCGAAATCAGATTTATGTCTATATACACAAACTGTTTTGTTAACAGGTTCGCATACGGTACACCTTAAAAATGAATAATCTATACTTATTTTATTGACAATAACATATAGGATAAGATGAGTACTAGAACAAATTTGTCATAGGTGGTACACATATTGTAGCCACTGTATCCAGCATCGTGAAAAGCATTAAAACAATTTCAACAAGGCATGATTAATACATGTATATCATTTTTTAAACAAATATTTAGATTTCCATAATTACATAATGTAGAGCAACGTATCAGGAACCTGAAACTTGTACTATAATTTTTAATTGCTTTTTTTTCCCCACTTTCATAAGTTGCACAGAAAAACTTTATCCACCAAAAGAACTTCCGATTAAATGGACATAATTTACTAAATAAACCTGGCAACTGTAACATACATATGTTTATGCCATGATCTTAGGAGAATACTTAAATTGTGAACCACAACTGCTTTTCATCCTTTGGTATTTCTAGCTTGAATACTTTTGAAAAATGTGGAATGATCATCAACTGGAGGAAGGGGCAGTTCCAAAAATACATATATATATTTCATTTTTATTTTTATAGAGCTGAACTACACATTGTTTATAATGCAAGAATTTATGAATGACTTTTAATACATCAGTTTGCTCACTGCTGAATGAATTTAAACTCTCTGTTGATGAGGGACTCTAATGATCATATAAATATTAAAATTGCAGAAGCAGGTATGGCACGCTTTATATCAAAGAAATGGCTCCTCTAGCCTTAAAACCGTGGATAGATTCATGACTGGACGAAAGTTAATACAATTTGCAGTTGTTTGGGGGTCTTTCCTCCAAATGTAAGGCCATTAATTGCAATCAAATTTTCATTCTAAGTCAAAAGAATAAACAAGGAAACTGAATCAGAAAGATGTTAGATGTTAAATAGCAGTATCTACTTGTATATATATATATATATATACACACAAGGATGTTAATTGAACTTCATTACATAATGAGACAGCAATCGGATATGGTGATGGTATATTCATAAGGTTGGATACACAGAGGTACCATATGGGTACTCCAAGGTGCCATTTGGTGTAAACTTGGTGTCTAGTTTAGTGTAGGTATGAATTTAAAATGGCAATAGGATGGTACATTCTCATTAACACCTTACACATTTCGAAACTCCCTGTTGGCGTGATATGGTGGTGGTAGGGTTGGATACACAGAGGTACCATAAGGGTACTCCAAGGTGCCATCTGGTGTAAGCTAGGTGTTAAGTGTAATGTAGGTATGAATTTAAAATGGCAATAGGATGGTACATTCTCATTAACATACACATTCTGAAACTCCCTGCTGGCGTGATATGGTGGTGGTAGGGTTGGATACACAGAGGTACCATAAGGGTACTCCAAGGTGCCATCTGGTGTAAGCTAGGTGTTAAGTGTAATGTAGGTATGAATTTAAAATGGCAATAGGATGGTACATTCTCATTAACACCTTACACATTCTAAAACTCCCTGCTAGCTTGAAATGGTGGTGGCAGGGTTGGATACACAGTGGTACCATAAGGGTACTCCAAGGTGCCATCTGGTGTAAACTTGGTGTCTAGTTTAGTGTAGATATGAATTTAAAATGGCAATAGGATGGTACATTCTCATTAACACCTTTCACATTCTGAAACTCCCCGCTGGCTTGATATGGTGGTGGCAGGGTTGGATACACAGTGGTACCATACAGGTACTCCAAGGTGCCATCTGGTGTAAGCTAGGTGTTAAGTGTAATGTAGGTATGAATTTAAAATGGCAATCGGATGGTACATTCTCATTAACACCTTACACATTCTGAAACTCCCTGCTGGCTTGATATGGTGGTGGCAGGGTTGGATACACGGAGGTTCCATAAGGATACACCACGGTACCATCAGGTGCAAGCTCGGTGTCTGGTGCTAAGTAAGATGTGAAAGGAGGTGGTGGTGACCTGTCGGTGTTGGCGTCATCCTGCTGAACCAAGGAGTATGGTGGCAGTGCAACCTCGTCCTGTACAGGGATCTCCCCGACCGGATACATAATATCACCAGCTACCATGAGAAAACATGGGAATACAATGTGAACATAAAGTAGATTGTTCTTGAAAGCTGTATTTGATACATTTACATTGAAATTAATGATAATAGCTAATTAAACTACTCATACGACCGCCACAAGGCACCTATAACTTACTGCAATTACCTTGGCATTAGCTAAGCTGCGTTTAAAGGTGCTATACTCATTCAAGGAATTAATTCCTACCAGGTACCCATATACCTCGCCTGGGTTGAGAGTGGCAAATGTAAATCAATGCCTTGCAAAAGGACGTACATGTAAGTGCAGCGGCTGGAACTCAAACCATGAATTATTTGATCCAGTCGAGTGATGTAGCAAAAAGACCATGAGACCTCAAAATATACCTTTTTTTAATTGATGTTCGACTCAACAAATATCATTAAAAACAGCAAGACATAATGAAGGAGGTTGTTTGAAAATAACACTGTCAAACATTCTTTTGCCAACCAGAATCAATCATTGAGACACATTGTCGCTCAAACATTGAGTGACTCTAAAATGTCCATTTAAAAAAAATTATCAATCTACAAACCTTGTGGTATCTATGGGGTTAGACATTTTAAGAGACTACCTTCAAATTAGAAACAAGAGTGGGATCCAAATACCTGTGGGAAATGGGGGTTGATGATGCATCCCTACTACCGGTGGAGTTGAAGGAGTGGTGTCCAGGCTGGTAGGCAAGGGGGGCTGAGTGGTGGGCTGGGTGGGGGGCTGGGCAGGGGCATGGAAAGGCAGGCTCTGCTCCTCTGGGTACGTCAGGATGCTGCCGGGTAGGGTCACTGGGTACACTGACGTGTGGTCATACACATGCACTGCATATATAAAGAGAGTTGGCGAGAGAGACGGGAGAGAAAGAGGGGAAAGATAGAGTGGAAAAGAGAGGGGAGGAGGAGAGAGAGAGAGAGGGAGAGAGAAAGACAGAGAGAGGGAGAGATAAATACATAGAGAGAGAGAGAGAGAGAGAGGGACAGAAAGAGGAAGAGAGAGGGGAGAAGGTGAATAAAAAGACGGCGATATAAAGAGAATATCATTTCAGAATTCAGATTTGAAAACTAATCGCCTCCTCTCTTTCAGGATGATCTTAACATTCGACGTCATTGCAGGCATGTCCGATTGATAATTTCATAATTAGGAGTGACAAAATTGCCAAGAAATGTACTGGGATTATCAAGTGCATATTATTTTTCGGATAAATGTCTTTTTTCCCCCAATTAATATCATAGTTTGCCTTTATAAAGACATTTTAATGCCTAAATCACCCTCCTTTTCACCGAGAAGTCTCCTGCAGTGACGTCATATGCTTTTGCGCAATACCCCAGATAACAATACGACGTTACGCCAACGTGGGGCCAACGTAAGCTGTTACGTTGGTCCAACGTCGCCAACATGATGTTGGGCCGACGGCTTTCTTGCCGGCGGGCCAACGTTGGCCCGACAGTGACAAAATGATATTAAGCCAACATCGGGCCAACGTTATGCCAACCCCTATCCGACCATGTGCCGATGTCCTCCCGACATTGAACCAACGTTATGCCAACCTCTTTTCCACCGTATGCCAACGTCTTTCCGACATTGGACCAACGTCATCCCAACCCTTTTTTAACTATGTGCCGACGCACGACCAACGTTATGCCAACCCCTATCCCACCATGTACCGACGTAGTTCCGACATTGGACCAACGTTATGCCAACCCCTATCCCACCATGTGCCGACGTCGTGGGCTGTTACGTTGGTCCATCGTCGCCAATATGATGTTGGGCCAACGGCTTTCTTGCCGGCGGGCCAACGTTGGCTCGACAGCGACGAAATGACATTAAGCCAACATCGGGCCAACGTCCCCCCGACGTATGACCAACGTCATGTCAACCCCTATCCCACCATCTACCGACGTAGGACCAACGTAATGCCAAACCCCTTTTCCACCATGTGCCGACGTCTCCCCGACGTTGTCCTAACATAATGCCAACCCTTTTCCCACCAAGTGCCGAACCCTCCTCCACCTTGTGCCGATGCTAGACCAACGTTATGCCAACCTTTTCTCCACCATTTGCCGACGTAGAAGCAACGTTATGCCAACCCCTATCCCACCATGTGCCGACGTTGTACCTCCCCTTTCCAGTTCATGCCAACATCCTTCTGACATTACCAACACCAACTCAACAACATATTCACACCAACATCAGTCGTCCGTTCATAAAAACATCATCAAGATCATACTTCATCGGACATGTACAATCATTCAAACACATGCATCACAACGTGACAAGGAAAAGCCAGGTAATTAAGATTGGATTAAATAAATAAACAGAGCAAAATCCACAAAATGAAATAGTAACAATTTCATCAAAATTAGACTGAAATTGAGAAAAGTTCATTATAGAACACGACTTACATCCCTATGGAACATATGTATAATAACAATATTGCAGCAAGAGGGACATGTTATTTTAATTTCGTCATGTCTATTATCTGGTACATTTTAATCACTATCAAAACTTGATAACAACTTATTTGTCAAATTTTAATGAAAAGTTCACCATCTTGCTTCTTAGAATTTGCTCCGAATACATCCCCCTCCCTCCAAAAAAAAAAAGAACAAGGAAAATAATCTGATTTTGTGATAAAACATACTTTATTTTATGTGTAATAAACAAACTGTTGTAAATGTGAATACAATTATTGTACATCTTTCTTTGGTATTTTCGTTTGAATTAAAAAAAAGATGTAAACATAGTTTCAAGTTCAAGGTATCTCACTGTGTCACAATATAGGCCTACTATCAATGAATGCTAGGACGATAGGAGCTGTTATAAAATGAAGTGTCGCTTACACGTAACATAACATACTGAAATTCATTGTACGAATATAATAAACAATCCTCACAACTTCCCGAGTAAAACAAAACAAACTTTCTGGCAGACGAACACGATTGCTTATGACAAGATTCCTCTACATATGTACAGCACAAAAATATAAAGAAATTAATAAAGTGTCCACCATTTGCATACCAAGAACAAGGCATTTAATGTAAACAATTTTCCATAAAAAATAAAAAATAAAATTCAGAGAAATTGCCAACATTTTTGTTGCTTAGGCATTTCAGAGATGCTGATACATTTCGTCGCTATATCTATTGTTAACACATCTACAAACTGTTTTTTCAGGAGGGATAGGCTACATTGCTTGAATGTGTGAAGTAAAGCAATTGCTAAATGTTTATATAACGAGAGGAAATTTGAAAGAGAAAATAAGAAAGAGCAGAGCTTGTAAAGGGAAAATACAAGTTTCTTCACTCTAATATACCACTTTCAATATTTCTTTAAATTGAGAAGAAGGTAGTACGAAAAACATTCAGTCACTTAGATATATGAAATATTTTTTTCTTACCTTTGAAATTCTTTATAGCATGCATTTAGTTGACACATTATACAGGCATTCAAATTAATTACGACCTTCTTCGGCTCATGGTATAGCTCTCTTTTTAAAATTGGGCCATTAGTGAAATTTCACCACAACAAATAACAAGTAAAGATGCATAGCACACTATTTAATAAAAAAAGTTATTGTTTATGTTTGTGTACAAAACATATGCCTGCAGAGCTGGCTAGCAAGCACCGTAGCTTGCCTAAGCGGAGATCGTTCTTGATATAACATCACTAATCCTTTGGTCAATCATTCCGAGGAACTCATTCCGAGGAACTCTGAGAATTTTAAGGGGCGGGGTCCACCATTAGACGAGCAACTTGGAGAGGTTTTCAAAAATTTGTAAAACATATAAGGAGGCATTTTCATGAAACAATTGTTATTATGTTGCTTAAAAGGGGTCTTGATACAAGACATAAAAGTTTAAATTTCCTAAGGCAGTCGACCTTTAAAGAATGGGTTAGACGGAATCAAAATCTTGTCTAGCTTGTGGTGGTACAATTTCGGCATCTGCGGCAAAAAAAAGAAGAAAGAAACCAAACAAGATTTAAAAGCAGATCATGGAAACATCACCTTGAAATAGTACAGATATTAATCCAATAGTACGGCATAGTAAGGGAAGTAGTCCTGAGTGGCACATCCTCCCTAATTTTGATGAAATTTCATGGATAGAATGCTTGCTCAGTGTTGAGATGCTTGATTGATAACAGTTTAAAGCCCCTCTTAAGTGTTGGATCCCAAAATTAGCCAAAGAATATATGGCACAATCTCACTTAAATTGTATGATGTGAAAGAGGATGTCATTAACACCCGGGCACTTCTGCAAATAGAATATTGCCCTAACTAATGTGTTTGAAGTAGAATATGGATGAAAGAATACACAATTTGCGTTTTCTGCATACAACACAAAACCCTAAGTTAGTGAGTTTGTATTCTTTCTTATTTTGAAGAATGTTTGAAGAAGAGTGGCATCCTCTTTCACATCATTATAAAATAGAAGTGAAATGTGAAGCTCCCAATACTTGAGAGAGGTTTAAAAGTAGAAACAAAAACACAAAGCTATATCGTTAGTTGCTTATACAAGAAACAAATCAATTGACTGTGTTTTGTTTTTTGTGGCACCCTGCATTCAGAATTGTTTCCCCAAAAATACTGCTATAAGCAGTATTTCATGATTTGTTGTTGTTGAATAGTTTTGTAAGTGATCACAATGCAATTTCTCAATTATAATCAGGAAAAAGATACTTGCATCCGTTAGCAGCTATGTCATACACAAACGTACATTAATCCAGTACATTTGTACTTTGTGTGCAGCGCACAACTATAACGAATACTAAGAAGTGCATTAACTATCCTGTCTAGATGTACAACTAAATACAAAATGAATAAAATGCCAAATGACATACCCATATTTCTGAATGTTGAGGTCAATGGGGTCGTTGGGGTCGACAGTGTTCTGGAGGTTGATGGGGTCGATGTCGAAGGGGTCCTTGGTGCTGTTGATGCTTTTCTGGATGATCGATGTAGGGGTAGCTGGATCTGGACGGGTAGAGGAATCTGGAATTTGTTGTGAAGTTGACGATATGAAATGCAGGATTTAATATTTAAATTTCAGAATGGGATTATAGGAAAAAAGTATTGGGATTTGGAAGAGGTATATAGATTTGAATGTATTAATAAAAAACGTCAGAATGTAAAAATAAATAATTAGAATATTTACCTTCAGTTCAAATTATAGCAATTTAATAAACATGTGCATAAATAATAAAAACTGATTTGAAAATGAAAATAGAAATGCAGCAATAATACAATTTGTGAATGAAAATTATGGGATCAGTGTTACCCCCGCCCCCAATAGTTTTCCTATTTACTATTCGATCAAATTGTGGTTCTTGACTAATTGCGACTTTAAATGATTGCAAATGCCAAAATGATGGTAATTCCCACCAGCTACCTCTCACATCACTCTCACAATCCACCAAATGTGTTGATACAAAGTTCTTGCATATTTTGGCAGACTTAATTGGCACACTCCCCTGAAAGAATTCAGGAGGCTATAAACATGTACTAGCGGGATATCTGAATTCACAGCCCATTCAGCTCTATATATCAAGATCAGTAATTCAATTGGTCTTTTAAACAATGCATCAGCACCTTCAACACTGGTAACACCAACAGATTCACAATCATTTGATTCAAGGTCGATATTGCATATCATGCATATTGGGATGAACATCATCACTGTCACGGACGCTATAACATGGTGCATCAATGCATCACCTAGCCCTAGGTCTAACTCTAAGTCAGGAACATATCAACATTCATCACGGCAAACACTCAATGCATTTGATGCCGACACTTCGGCCCCCATCATAGCCATCATAGCCATCACTCACACTTCAATTGCACGCAGCGGGTGTGCATGCTAAGCGTACGCCGAGCAGTGCACTCGTACCCACTTTCACAGGGAATTATCAATGATTACTTTAACAATTTCTCATGCTATTTCCCTCGCTTTATGTGCAGGGAGTTCTCACACTATACAATTTATCAGTTTCACGCAACATGCTCACAAAAATAACGTTGAAAGAGAAAGAAAATCATTCATTTACCATGCAGTGTAGGTACTCCTCGGCCCCGGCAACTGATCCAGACAAATGGACAGGATATGGCTGACGTTACAATTGCATGAGCACATGGGCATGCGCACGCATGCAATTTTTTTTACCCGGATGTAGGTACTAGGTCGTATTTGTTACGTTGGCCCAACGTCATATAGCCAACCAGCATGCACTATTTATCAGTAAAGATGGAGACGATGGAACAACGTTTAGCCAAGGTTGGCCCAACGTCGCGTATAGCCAACATCCACCATTTCTCAGTAAAATTTGAAACGATGGACCAACATTGAGCCAACGTTAATAGCCCAACGTCGAATAGCCAACCAAAAGCCAACATTTATCAGTAATAATTGAGACGATGGACCAACGTTCAGCCAACATTGGCCCAACGTCGAATAGCAAACCAATATTAACCACATAACCACCATTAATTTTATCAGTGAAAATGGCGACAATGGACCAACATTGAACCAACGTTAGCCCAACGTCGAATAGCCAACCAAAAGCCAACATTAATCAGTAATAATTGAGACGATGAATCAACGTTCAGCCAACATTGGCCCACTGACGTCGAATAGCCAACCAATAGCCAACATTTATCAGTCAAAAATGGCGACAATGGACCAACATTGAACCAACGTTAGCCCAACGTCGAATAGCCAACCAAAAGCCAACATTAATCAGTAATAATTGAGACGATGAATCAACGTTCAGCCAACATTGGCCCAACGTCGAATAGCCAACCAATAGCCAACATTTATCAGTGATAATTGAGACGATTGACCAACGTTCAGCGAACATTGGCCCAACTTCAATATAGCCAACCCAAAGCCACCATTTATCAGTGAAAATGGCGACAATGAGCCAACGTTAGCCCAACGTCGAATAGCCAACCAAAAGCCAACATTTATCAGTAATAATTGAGATGATAGACCAACGTTCAGCCAACATTGGCCCAACGTCGAAAATCCAACCAATAGCCAAAATTAATCAGTGATAATTGAGACGATGGACCAACGTTCAGCCAACATTGGCCCAACGTCGAATAGCCAACCAATAGCCAACATTTTATCAGTGATAATTGAGACGATTGACCAACGTTCAGCCAACATTGGCCCAACTTCAATATAGCCAACCCAAAGCCACCATTTATCAGTGAAAATGGCGACAATGAGCCAACATGAGCCCAACGTCGAATAGCCAACCAAAAGCCAACATTTATCAATAATAATTGAGACGATAGACCAACGTTCAGCCAACATTGGCCCAACGTCGAAAATCCAACCAATAGCCAACATTAATCAGTGATAATTGAGACGATGGACCAACGTTCAGCCAACATTGGCCCAACGTCGATTTGCCAACCAAAAGCCACCATTTATCAGTAAAAATGGCGACAATGGATCAACGTTCAGCCAACATTGGCCCAACGTCGAATAGCCAACCAATAGCCACCATTTATCAGTAAAAATGGCGACGATGGCCCAACGATTAGCCAACGTTGGCTTGCCGACTGCGACCCTGCCGACCGTGGCCGACGTTGGCCCAACGCCGTATTGTTATCTGGGACAGCTCCGAAACTGGGCTTTTTCCTGAGAGTTCTGAATCATCATTTTCAAAGCTATAGATTCCAGAATTATTGATGATTTCTATTAAAGAAAAATCATTGTCATGTTCGGAATCTCCTTTAAAAATTATTCTACATGTCTTTTTTTCATTTTTTAGCCCGTTTTGGTTAGAGTGGCCCTATAATCTGATTGCAATCCCATTCATTCTCGTTTCAAGCTAGTAGCTTTGAACTTACATGGCAAGTGGGCGTGGCTCTGCTGTTGTTGTTCATTGGTCATCAGACTGGTGTTGTTATGACCAGACGTGTAAATGGTCACCCGGCCACCAGACGATGGGAAAAAATGTTGAACCTATCATGAAGTGTAAAAGACAGGGATGATAGTGAGCACTAAAAAAAAAAAGGGTTTTTTTTTTTCCCTCAACCACGCACCCCTTGAGTAAAAAAAAAAAATGGCATCTAACAACATTTCACCCCTTTTGAGTAAGAAAATTAGGAAAAATAGGGAGAAAATAGGGAGAAAATAGGGAGAAAATAGGGAAAAATTGGGAAAATAGGGATAAAATTGGGAAGAAGAAGAAAACAATTTGGAAACCAATTTAAATCAGGTAATTATCAGGCCTGAAAAGAAGAGCATGAGTTTATTTTTAATAATTTATTTGTTATTCTATTTAAAGGCTGTGCAGATAACATGAGCATTATTTCTGAATATCGCAGACTTGTTCATTCCCATATAGCTTAACTTTTTATTTAAAGGCCGTCTGTACTAGTTTGGCTAGGAGGGATTAGACCACCTAGGAAGGTCACTAACAGGTGGCTTTCGTATCAACTCAGCTCTCAATTAACATAAGAAAAAGAAGATCCTGGGGGACCAATGGTTACCGATTAGGCATTGTTTTCTATATGAGGGAGCAAGTAGCTACAAGTAGTACAGTGGGCCTTTAAGAGACAGAGAAAATAACATATTGAAATCATTATCTTTTTGGTCTAACCCCTATCTATAACTTTTCTTTAAACAATGCTGTGACACATTCATCTTGCACAAAGGGAGAATACTCATTATCCTACAATGGGTATTGAATGGGTAGGGAATTCCATTGTAGAATACACATTCAGAACAACCAATTGGATTAATGTATTTGACTGCATACATAAAGCTAAATACTATATGAAGAGTTTCACTCCAAAAGGAGCTAAATCCATATTTGTAACTTCCGAGAAAAAAAGACATTGTTTACAGATTGTGTACACGCGTCTATGGAAAAGTGATATTAGAAATCACATTTTTTCATAATTGCTCCCAAAATTTAGGTACAAAATTTTGTTGAAAGACGGGTACTTAAGTGAACAATGTTCTGATATCAATAACTCAATATTCATCAAAAGTGGATTTAGCTCCTTTTGGAGTTAAGCTCTTCATATGTAAGAATGAATATGGGGCACCTCCATCTAAGTACTCTTCTTACTGCTAGCTCAAAATCATCACTATTTATCCATCCAACTCACCACAGTTTGTGTGGAGACAGATGCCTGGGTGCGACGGCACGACACGGAGATAGAAATGATGGAGATGACGAACTCCATCAAACCAACAATGGCAACCAGAACATCTACAGAGATCCGACCAGCCTGCATGTAGGAATCATGGTTTAAAACAAATACATCAAAAAAGTTATTTACTTTGGTTTACTTTGAAGCTTCAGCTTTAATATGTGCCCCTCTTTACTGCATTGGATGCGCATTGGTATGGGCAGTATTTCAGCGGATGGTGCTTCCATGATTTTCAAGTTCTGACTTAAACTTATTGATTGATGAGGCATTAATGGCAATTTCAGGAAAGTTATTCCAGCTATTTATGCTCCACACTGAAAATGACATCTGCCTTATCTTAAATTTGCATTGGGACTTTCTTATTTTTAGCCGGTGTCCCCTTGTTCTGGATTCTTCGATGATTTCAAACATGTCATTCTTCTTTACAGCCTCAAATCCGTTCATGATTTTGTATATTTGCAAGCCATCTTGATTTCTCATAATTGTTGCATTCAAATGATATCTGTAGATAATGTCTTTAATGAGCCAATATGAACAAATTAGAGAAAGGTGAGGACATTTGGTTTATATTCCTTGATACATGTCAACCACTACCAGCACTTCTGGTAGGCCTACCTGGCTACCCATGTGAAATGGTGTGTTGTCCTCTTCAATGAATGTGACTTTTTTCTCTCCAAGTGTTTGGTACTTCCATTAAATTTTACTGGTCCAAATAGCTAATCAATAATATGATATTCAATCAAAACAAATTTCAAGCCATTTTACTCAGAAAATGCTTTTCCATCACCACAATCTCGATATTAGCTGAAAAGTATGCTCGGCATTATACAGGGGTGATAGTGAGCACTAAAACAATTCCCCCCGCCCCCCCCCCCCCCCTTTTGAGTAAGAAAATTTGGAAAAATTTGGGGAAAATTTTGGAAAAATAGGGGGAAATTGGAACAAATCTGGAAAAATCTGGAAAATAGGGAAAAATCGGGAAGAAAAAAAATTGTTTATAACTTAATAAAAAATTGGGAAACCGATTTAAATCAGGTAATTATCAGGCCTGATTATAGTACTGCATCTCATGCACTAGCTAGTACGTGTTGCACCTGAATGACTGTAGCTAGCTCACCTGACCATTGCATACGGTAGTACAGTAGGCAGCACTGCAGGTAGGTCTGCAGAATGCATACTCCGTGCTAGCAGCCACCAGCATGGCAATCAGCATCACAAAAGCTACTATGGCCGACATCACAGACATCACCATGAAAGACACAACCTAATTGCAGGAAAACAGGGGGGTGTTTCACAAAACTTGTCATCGGTGACTGAAATCCTTGCTTCTGATTGGTTATCAGCAGATTTGTCACTGATATTTGTCATTTGTCATTAAAAAATGGCTTGTGAAAGGGGTCCCAGTGCAGCAAACCACCTGTTTTAAATTTTCTTATCTTTTCCGTGATCATCAATCATAAGAAAATACCTTTAACTAATTGCAATACATTGGTAATTGCATCATTATAACATATCCAAAGAATTAAAATGTATGTACATATGTAATCTACTAACAAAGTGAAGATGCCATTAGCTTTAACACATACTTCAGAAGGTTTGATAATTCAATATAATATCACAGACATAAATGCATTTTTTGATTTCATAAATCAAGGAGTTCTGAAGAAAATTATGGACAAAACAAATATAGGTGACAAAGAAATGAAAGTCCAATTCTGTTTGTTTCCTCTGAGCATGCATGCCCAACTTTGAATGTACATGTACATGAATACTAGCTAGGTTGAATGCTTTTAGAAATTACGATTTGAATATTTCACAAAAAAATTTAAAATCCCTTACAGTGCATGTACAAATGAAAGTCCAATTCTGTTTGTTTCCTCTGAGCATGCCCAACTTTGAATGTTTGAATACAAGCTAGGTTGAAGGCTTTTAGAAATTACGATTTGAATATTTCAGAAAACATATAAAAATCACTTACAGTGCATGTGTCATTTGGGCCAGCAGCTATGCCAAAAATACCAGCAACCAGGAAAAACTGTGGAGACAGAAAATTGAGAAGAAAAAAAAGTGTGTCATCACAAAATAAAGCACCGATTCAAATTTCACATAATTGCATGACAAATTGTTCATATAATTGAAGGATTTGGATTTTGTGGTAACAGATTTCATTTGTTTTATACACACACAACTCAAGAGGGCGTTAGCTAGTTAAAGCCCAGCTACATTATGCCTGTCCTCATCAGCTCAAGATTGCCAAATATCCCGCTATTTGAACTATCCCGATCGCAAATTATCCAATTAATTTGCGTCTTCATCAGCCCAAAGTTGGAATTAGCGGTATATTTGGTCGAGATAATCATCCCAAGATATCTTGGGCTAGTTTGCAAAATATCTTGCTATTTGTTAAGTGCGTCTTCACCAGCCTGAAGACTCGCACTATGCGCTATGCGCGAACGCTGAGCAAAATATCTCGAGCTCGAGTTTCAAGGTCAAATCTCGAGCTGATGAAGACGCGATTTGTAACTTCGGGATTATTTCCCAAATCAGAAATAGCGGGCTATTTGGCTATCTCGAGCTGATGAGGACAGGCCTACTGTTTTGTTGTACTTACAGCTAATCCAGACCAGAGGGGGGAACCTAACCAGGCCACTTGACATCTCAGGATAAGCGTCACAATACCGAGCAGGATACACAGGGCTGCACAAGCAATGTGGGACCATCCCAGCTTCCTTGCGAATGCTGCGTTGTAGAGCGTTGAAGGCGCAGAGCCGCTGCCCGCCCTCACAGTTTGAACAGAGAGAGGCTGTGCGGCCGATGGACCGAGAAAGTTGATGGAGTGGGAATGGCAGAGGTTTTCACCCGCTTCAATGGACATGCTGAGGCGAGTGGTTCGCGATGACCGGTTCAAGAGGAAGTCCATTTTTGTGTTCTCCTTCCTATATACAGGAAGAAATAAAGAGAGCATGGTTATATATATTTGAATTCCCACTTGATTTTATATTAGATAAACCAAAATTATACATGTGTAAATTCTATCACAGCAAAAATGGAGCTAGTGTATTTTCATGCCAAAAAAAAGAATTAACCCTCTGCCTACAGCAACCCGGGGGATCCTCATGTCTATGGGAATTAGAGAATTTGGTAGTCATCAGGTTGAGAAAATGTATACAATTTTGGGGAAACCTCATGGTATTCTCATTGCTTAGTCACCTCAGAAGTTTGCCGTATTGTACATGTCATGGGCGTAAATCCTTACGTAATACCTATTGTTCAGGGGGGGATGAATGAATAGATCATCCCCCCTGAACAATAGGTATTACGTAAGGATTTACGCCCATGGTACATGTACATGTCACACGAGGCGTATTTACAGGGTGTAAAACATATGGACCTGCGTAGCCTTTGGGCCATGGGCGTAAATCCTTACGTAATACCTATTGTTCAGGGGGGGATGAATAGATCATCCCCCCCCTGAACAATAGGTATTACGTAAGGATTTACGCCCATGCTTTGGGCCATTCCATTGGGGTCCGCTCACTATTCATAAGGACCCCTATTCATAAGGACTGCTATTCATAACGACCGCTATTCATAAAGACCGCTATTCATAAGGACCGCTATGTGAATATGTTTATATTATTATGAAGAAAAAAATAAAGAAGACCTGAAATGGTTATTTTACCCCCCCCCCCCCCCCCCCCCAAAAAAAAAAAAAAAAATAAGGACCGCTATTCATCGATCCTTATAGACTATTTAGGCTTTACAATAAGTTTATGAATAGTGACCCCCTTTACGTCTTCCTTCACGTATAGTGAAGAAAGCCCCTTCAATTAATTTGGCCATAAATTGTGTAAGCATGCCATCAAGCACATGAATATACTCACACAGACATTAGCCTAATAATTGTAATGACTATAAATATAAGTTTATTTTTCCTTTTTCCAGTAGGCCTAGACCTCTAGAGTCTAGGCCTAATCAGTATTGCCTTTAGTTTGGCTTAGACCTCTATTTAATTATTGCTAGGGAGGCCAATGCCCCGGCGTAAGGCTTCTACACCTACGTTTTGTGCGCTCGTCGTCCACTTCAAAAAATTAGCAGAAAGAAAAAAATGATGTAAAAATAAAAATTGATGAAAATAAGAAAATAAAATACAATCATACATTTCACAACATACCTACAGATCTGTAACGGTCTTTCACCATTTGTTGACGATCTTGCAGATTTTGACGTATTTGAATCCAATAATTGTCGTAGCAAAAGCTACATGACGCGCACGCACTACCGACTAAGAAAATCCTAGAGGGCGTAGAGGTTTGCTCACTAAAAACCTTCTCATTGGCAGAAGGTAGACCCTAAAAATATGGGATCCGTTTTGAGTAAAGAACTTTTGATAGAGATCAACATTTCAGATGTTCACAATTGCCACTTCTAACACCTAGAAAATATAAAGAAAAAAGATTACATCTTTTTAAATACAGATTTTTACAAACTGAACATTCGAAGGTAGATAGAATACGATGTTTCTGTCAATCTTGCGCTGGTTTGAGCCCTATAGCTACATCCATCTCAAAATGAGAAGGAAAACTGTGAACAGTGACGTCATTGTTTGCGCAAAAAAAAAAGGGTATTGCGACATGTTTGAGCTCCGGTCAGATCGTGCTCCAAACGTAGTCTTACTTATAGACCTAGTACCTTATTCTCACAGCACTAGATACGAGTGTCGTGCAGTAATGTATAAGAAGTGTTAAAAAAGATATTTCAGTAAAAAATAAAAGTCTACGTGAGCAGTCTATACTCCAATTGAGAATTGGAATGAAAGCCATGATTTGAAGGAGTGTGTTTTGTGTATGATACATGGTTAGTGAGTACCGTAGGTTACGGATCTATAGCGAGAGAGAGAGAGAGAGAGAAATAATATAGTACACGTCTGCGTACGTACGTCCGTTGCATGCTGATTCCTTATTGTGTTCGCTGCAAGATGGATGTTAATTGGACCTCGTAACTTCTCGATCGTTGATAATGCAGTGTCAGATCAGGGAGGTGAGACTTTAAATGGAGAATCCGTCTCGAAAGAATTTCCCGAGGGAAAGATATTCAAGATTAACTTGGCTTAACAACAAGTAATTTAACCCTCTTCAGCCATCAAATCCATCAACAGCCGCCCTTATCAGACCACAGATGCCCTCTGGTGATCCAAATGTTACGAAGTGTTACGCAACGCGGTCTGCTTCCCTAAGCTCTCCAAACACTTGGTCGTAAAAAAAAGGCTTTGAAGCCATGCGAGTCACCGAGAAAATGACGTCATACCCATTGAAGATGTATGTAGCTATAACATATAAAATACAAAAATCGACAACTTATGGCACAATGCAACCTTCTATTGGTTATCAAGTGCTTTCGCTGTGCTCGGATAACTCTCCTGAAGACGTAGCCATCTGAACCAGCGAAATCGACCAAGGAAATCGGGAGTTAGAGTGAATGCAAGTTTCTCATCATCATCATGTTCTTTTCTAATTATTGACATTTTCCGAAAGTTTCCGAAATTGTTACATAGCTAGGAAGGTAGTCCATAAGTTTATCTCTTAAAATAACTAAATGAAATTGTGTTATATATTTGCGCATTTGGTTTAATGAGGGTTAGAAGTTGTCAATTCATCACCACTTTTCACCCCGAGTACGGACCGGCGACGTGCAAGCCGCCGTGCTCGCTGGGCTGTGTACTGCATGTTGTGGGTGGAAACACAAGCTGCATTACTACCCTGGCCGTGTATTAAAAGGTGTGCTATTGATTCTCAACATTTCAAACACCACTGTGCAAAACTCAACTTATGTCACTCAAAGTCAGTACTTTAGTGACGATTGATGACACCTAAAGAGCATTAAAATACAATTTGTTTAACTTTCCGATGTTAGAAAGAATAATTTAAAAATTAAAATTGTGAGTCTACTGTCAAACTTGCCGATCAACCGCATCGGAATGATTATGTGCATTTGTATGTTGCGAGTGTACTGACTAATCATGTATTCAAATGCTGCCTTTTTTACACGTACTGCAGTGCTAGTAGTCAATACGCATTAGTATCAACTATATATTATGCTTTGCTGGAGTGGCCTACGCATTCACGATGAAACCATTTAACCGTAGGCCTAGATCTACATTCTGGTTCACTGCAACGAATAAGATTTTCCGTTGATGGAATTTCACACGTGCATAACTTGTATTGGTCTCCAACTTCCCATACACTAGGCTCAAGAATCAAATCTTCCTCAAAATCAGTCAGAAAGTCTAAATCGTCGCCTAGCAAATACACAACCCTGCTGCAGACCTGCCAACCTCTGGAGTTCAAAAACTGTATTCTTTAGTGTCAAAAGTTGTATTTTACTGACAAAAGTTGTATTCTTGAAAATAAACACGGATTGTTACGCGGATCAATGCCTCTTACAGTTTCTACCTACAGGAAGAATTTTTTTTATTGATCATTGTTTGAATATGCATTATTTCGTCACGACTGGTGTGTTCGATGAACCAATAAATATCCCCAAATTGCCGATGTGAGATGCTTGTAGGATACTTTACAGCCTACAGGACAGAATGGACATTTTGCCATTGAAAATGGCGGCCGTACACACAAAATATTAATAAAATTAATTTAAAAAAAAAAAAAAAAAAAAAAAAATTGTATTTTATTAAGGAAAATCGTACTGTCGTATTTGCTTCTAAAAATCGTACTAAATACGACTAAATCGTACTGGTTGGCAGGTCTGCTGCTGTACGCCGTCATTTTTGTGATAGCAGCCGATGTGTATTTCCAACAATGCATTTCGCGAGCCCTATGTCACTCAGTTTCGGGAGTGAAATTTACGAGCTGTGCGGTCCAGGAGGGGGATTAAGGGGATTATGATAGGGGGAGAAAAGACTCGCGGTGCATCGGACATCTTCAAAGGGGCCTCTTAGATGCGGAATCCATTTAAACTCACATACCCTGGTCAGATTGATCTTTACTCATGAGGAAATACTGGATTTGGAATACCACCTTAAGGTAGGCCTAATTATTAATTTTAATTCTTTTCTAGGATTATATTGACTACAATCACGTAGATCTACGTTTATTTTTTCTGTCTGTTCATGTTTTGTCCCTCCATGGCTCGATTTCAGGACTGCGGCTTACAATGCAATTACCTGTGTCGATGTGTGCGACGGATTCAAGGCTAGCCGCTGTTGAGTGATTGTACTTTCGCGCGAAGTTTTAAACTTCATCATGAACTTTGTACGGACAATGACACGCCCATTCCCTCGGGCCTGTCTAATTATGAACGTAATTTTGCGACATGAAATATAGAATCTAATTGTTTCAAATTCAAGGCTCTTACGTACGGATAGGGGTAGAAGGAAAGGCCTACACAAGAGCTGGATATCTCCTATTTTATGGAACTTATGGAGTCGGCAGATGGGTGAGTTGTCTTAGTGAAAGAAAATGCTTTCTTTTAATCTTTGTTTTATTATAAACAAATTAGTAAATAAAAAGTTAGATTTGGGCATTGGCCTCCCTATTATTAGATCTAGACTATTGCACTTCTTTTTTCCAGCAAAGACATCTGCAATGAATGATTACGAGATCCATTCAATTCAAATTTATATTTATATTAATGAAATAATAGGAAACCACCATTTGCTCCATTTCATTTTAGAATTTCATTTGGCTGTCTATCGAAACTATCCTGACATTTAAGTTACATCGTCTGGTTGCCACCCCCATTCTTTCCCGACTCAGATTTAGCCTGGCCTGGCTAGCTTGCTGACTTCATAAGATATTGAAGTAGCGCATAGACACATCAACACGATTCATACACCACAACAAATGATTCATTCATTCATTTCTACCTGTCGATCCCTGCACTTTTATCTAGAAAAAAACAATCAAACAAACAAATAATATTTGCATAGGCCTACCACTACATCACATGACTTGCTCTTCTTCTAATGCCCGATAAGGTGCTCAAATATACAATCTACCATCTGCTTTTGTGCGTGATCGTCCTCGAAAGCAGGATAACCTCTCGAGCTCTAAAAAATGACATGCATGCGATGTGGAACTACTTCGCATGTATATTGTAATGACCTTATGATAGCAAGATGATCTACTATCCCCGGTTAGCACCCTTGTATTGGGGCAGTACTACAGTACTTTATTTTAAGTTATATATCTTTCTTTATATGGCCTTTCAGAGAATAGAAACGAAATAAACAATGGCTATTTTTAGACGATTGATGGCGCTCGATATTTCATAATAAGGCGTTTTGACTCGGTGAGTAAAGAAGATTCCTAGTTAATGTTTACTTTAATTGATTTTAATTATTGATATCTGATATATTGAAACGTTTTGAATAGTTTGATAATGGGCAATGTTAAGAGAAGAAAGTGACGCCTTTCATTTCATTCGTTACATTTATGTAGACAGGTGGGAGATTCAGCTTCAAACTTCAGTAACTTACCAGTGCAGTGCAGCGGTGAGCGGGTCAATTATAACGGGGAACTTCAGGGGACAGTTACGTCAGAATTTGCCAAGTCTAGTCTGTAGTCATGGCGGCTACATCTCCATCCGAGGAAATTGACGATGTGAAGTTATCTCATGAAGGCATCAACCTCTTGCTCAACAATGGCTTCAAAGAAGCAATGGAAATCTTCACAAAATACAGGTAAATGATTTCTAGTTTTCCATCATAATTTTGTATGATCATCAATCATTCAAAACTGGTAGATCTAAAGTTAGAAAGTAGACTATTAGAAGTTTGCGGACATTTTTAATTTTAATTTTTAGAACATAGACCTAAGTCTAGATCTATTACTATTATTACAAAATGTGATAGACCCTATTCGATCTATGATTTCTCATATTCTACACAAATTTATTTTATTTCAAATATTACCAAATGGACGGCAAAGTTTTTTACTAACTGTTACAGATTGGTTCAACTAGAAAATTTATCGTCGAAGGATTTCGGAGATATCGCGATCTAAAAATTTGATGTCCGATCGTGCTTGCGCTCTGCATCTAAGTAAAAAAGTCATAGAAAGAATGAGACCTAACTTCATGCACGGGGGTTTACAGTTGATTTATCAAACAATGTGATCCATCAAAAATAAGGTTAATTTAGATCTAGATATCATAATTTGCAAGGGTCTATCTAGACCGAAAACTTCAGTCTCTCTAATCGTCGGTTGTTCCACTGAGACTACGTCTGGCTCCACTAGACCTCCGATTATAGAGACTGAAGTCTGGGGACCTCTTTCTGCGAGGGACTGTACTGTACGCAACCAATGGTTCGGTTCGGCAGGACCGCGATGAATGAGATATGCTACGAGATTTTCACTCTTTACATCCTCATACATGCAGCAATATTACAATAATTAGAGTCTAATTAAAAATAACATATAGACTCTATATAGCTTATTTGACTTACGATAGCTTGCTCATTTAGATCCTAAATTAATGATTAATCCGAGAAAGTCTCGTCGTCAACATTATCCGTCTTGGTTTTAGTCGATGAATATTCATTTTTTCTTTTCGAACGTCCAATAGCTACCGTAGCTACGTACGAGTCGGCCCGGCTTGACCAACGAACTCCCACGAAATGAGTGCTCTGATTGGCCATTGGCTATGTTTTGGTAGGTGGACCCGGAAATATATCGGCCGCCGGGTAATATTTCGAATGCATGAACGTTCGCGGTTCTCAGATAAAAATTGGATAATTCATATAAGTAGTCCGTAAATTATTTATTTAATATTAAGTTATCAAATTTTGATAACTGTAATTAGGACAAATGACATACCGACCTAATTTACATCTGATTTAGAAATCAGAAAATTAGATCTAAATAAAGAAAATCGGGGAGAAAATGTTTTGACAAAAAAAGCTGCCATTGTTGGCTATAGCTACCCCCACGGTACGAGATCTCTGGGTTGCCATCTGTATTGGGGAATGACAACAAATGTCAGTTTTATTAAAGAAATGACCCAAATCAGATGGTTATTGCTGTCTAGGGTCTATCATGCAATCAGTTGGTACCACTTTTTACTTACAATTTTGAGGAAATCTGCTCTCAAATTGAAGATTTTCAGACCCTTATCAGTAAGTTGATAATATTTCTGAATGGACGCAAAAGATTGCAAAATTTGCAGATCTTTTGTTAATATTTTCACAATTTCGTACCCAATTCCATCTCTGGGTAATTTTATGTTTTTCGAAATCTTACTGATTTTTTGAGATGGAGAACTTAGGTCACACCAACATACATGTAGTACTGTAAGTCAGACGCTATGTTCGTGTTCGGTTCGGTTCGGTTCGGCAATGTTTCACCCGAACTTGGTTTGGTTCGGGGTTTGGTAATATAATAGCAAGCAGCGTTATAGCCACGGCGGCCGGCCCTGGGCGGGCTGGCTGGCCTGCCGGGCCCGACCAGCACGGAGGACTTCTGCACACTGCTTCCGACCAGCACGAATTTCACATTAAAAAAATGCTCTAAACGTAATTATTTGTGAAGAAAAATACTACTTACATATGTATTTCCGTCTTGAATCGTGTTTTATTTTCAATTTTAAAAGAATCATGTTTTCAATTTGTCAATAAGTGATATTTTTTAAAGATTTTCCGAGACGGTTGTTGTCTACTGTTAGAGTCATGAAAGTTGCCATCTTGAATGGTTCGTCAATTACTGTTTTTTATAAGTTTTTATTTTCAAGAGGAAAAATATAAAATCCCTATTTTCCTGAATAAATAAATACCATACTATAATATATATTTATTTTATTATTTATATTGTAAAATTTGTCCGATATTGTTACAATTAAAATATTATTTTTTTGTTGAATGGGTTTGAGCCGTTTTGATCACGCACATGTATTCTTGTTTATGGCTTGCGATCGCGACGGAGCGTGGTCAGGATTTGGGATTTTAAATGGCGCCAGTGAAGTCCCGCCCACCACTGGATATACATAAATCACAAAGGCGGAAAATGGGAAAAAAGTAAATATAAAATGAGCAATCATGACATTAAAATTAGGTACAAAATGACTAGTTTATTAGCTTGCAAAAACGTTAACATTTTTCTGCCGAACATCCGAACCAGGCCTTTGCGTTCGGTTCGGTTCGGTTCGGAAGTGCCATGTTCGGCGAACTTCCGTTCGGTTCGGCGGTTCGGCTACAGCACTACATACATGTACTACAGATCAAGAATTGTTGGTTGCTTAATTTACCTACCACTTCAAGTTGTAAGTTTGTAACATACCTTTTTATGGGTGACATAATTGGATTGTTCAGATTTATATAGACCAGCAAAATATGACATTAGACATTAGTATCCTTAAAGGCTTTGCCCACTCCAAAAATAATTTGATTTTAATAGATGCAGAAAAACAAGAGAGAGCAAAAAAATTGAGTAAAATCAGAAAACTAATAAGGAAGTTAGGAATTTTGTTTAAAGTATGAAAACTATGGAACTTAGAAAAACACTACACACATTGCCAATTTGGTTATCAGTTTGTGACGTCATGTCCTTACTATTTATCAATTGCTTTGTATAATTTTTATCCCATTAATTTCCCTTTTTATCCCCCCAAAATTTGATTTCCCCATGCCTTTGCCCAGGTTATATGATTTGTATCATATTGCCTGCATGACATTTCACAATTTTGTTTATGAACTTTGAAGAATTTATACTATTTTCTGAATATTGTATATTCATAATTATTGATTTTTATATAAATAGTTTATCAAAATTCACATTTTTCATGTATATTAGGGCATCCACACAAAAACATATCACTATCATTATGACTTGGATGCTAGTGTGAGGAAATAAGATTTTTAGGGGAAAAAATGGAAATTTGTATTATCAATATAAAGAAAACAATTAGTGGATAGTGAGGAATTGACGTCAAAGACAGTCGGACTCATAAGTGAGTTGCCAATATGTCTTGTGATTTTGTTCAAGTCATTAAAAATTCATAGCTTCTTTATTTAGTTATCCAATTTTATAAAAGATTTTGTGAAATATCATGCACGCAGCATGAAACAAGTCATATAACCTGGGCAAAGGCATGGGAAAATCAAGTTTTTTGGGGATAAAAAGGGAAAATTAATGGGATAAAAATTTATGAAGCAATTGATAAATGAGGCACTGACAAAAATGATAAATGAGGCACTAACCGAATTGGCAATTTGTGTAGTGATTTGCATTGTTGCATACTTTTTCAAAAATTCCTTATTAGTTATCCGATTTTAATCATTTTTTTTGGCTCTGTTTCTCTTGTTTTTCTGCATCTATTAAAAGCAAACTATTTTTGGGGTGGACTACTGAGCCTAGCTTTGAAACTACGGTAGTTGAAAGTGATTATGGATTGTTTTCTCACACAGTAGGTGGGTCATTAATTAACGTACATATATGTATGTATCATTTACAATTTGGCATAATTTTGTTCTTCTTGTAGACGTTACAGCCCATTGATGAGTGCAGGGTCCAGCTTTGTCAGTTTTATGGTGAGTCAAACTTACGTTTCATGTACCACACACTTGTCACCATTTCCACCTTATCATCTCAGAATTGTTGTGTTTGCTCTGTCATTTACCCAGGTTCAAAGTTCAGGTTTAATGCTCTGTCCATGTTTCTCAATATGTCTAGCATCGATACTTATCTATGTACATGTACATGTATGTATACATGTAGTATCCTCCCCAAAGCCTAGTGGGAGTAATAGTGTTTGACGTGAAAAGAATTCAGAATTTCTTTGAAACTTCATTATATATTTCTGTTCTACCTTGGTGATCAGACTTTTTAAAGATACCTTCATGAGGGTATTTTTTGTTGTTATTGTTTTGTGTTAATTTTGGGAGGTCCTTAACACCACTTATGGTTATAACATAATTCTTTCAAATCCAAACAAGTCAAGATCTTGTCTCTCACTGAAGCAAAAGTGTTTTTTTTTTTACATTTAAGAAAACATCCTATTCTGTTTTGTTGTTGTTTATTTGAGATCTGCCTACAAGATAATAAAAATATAAAGGAGATAAGAAAATAAAAAACTTTGTAAAAACAGGTGTACATGTAATTTTAATATACATACATGAAGGTAAGAAAAAAAATGATATAGTTTTTTTTGGGTGAAATTTGAGTTTGAATTTTGTAATGAACATTGGAAAAGATCATAATGGTTTATGAAGATTAACTCTTGCTGTGCCAAGGGTTTTCACTAGTTTCAAGATTTTACCAAACTGTGAACAATGCTTATTTTTCAAATACCTGCACCTCTTTTACCATGCCATGTATTAGAAAATGTTGTGTGCAAAAGTTATTTAAAATCTCATACCCTTTATAAGGATACCAAACATTTCAAATTTGATCAATTTCATTATTGTGAAAAAAAGTGTGTTTCTCTTTAGTGTTTTACTTGTTTGATCCCAATGTGTTAACCATTATTTATTTTGCTAAGTGAGAGAATATCCTATAAAAGCCTGCAATTATCAAAAAAATAACAACATAGTTTTGTTTTTAGGTTTATTACCATACTTTTGTAGGGAAGAATTTGGCCTTGTTATTTTGTTTGGAACATTATCGATGCTCAGTACATCACTGGAAAGATGATAAAACCTTGTAACTTGATTTGTGGTGATTCTTTTTGTCTCAACATTTTGTAGCTAAGGAACAATTTGATGTTCTGATAAACTGATGAAATATATACCTTCAAAAAAATAGTAAAAGCTATCTGTGCAACGAAGATCATAAGTCTTTTATGATGTTGAACTTCAAAGTTTTTCCTGCTCTCTGGAAAATCTAGCATTTGAAGTTATGCAATTCATGGAGGGCAAAAACACTATTACTTTTGTTGCCTTTCTAGAATGCGCTGATGACGTATGAAGAAGACAAGCTGGACGCGGCCATGGAAGACATAAAGGAGACAGACAAACTCTGCAATTCCTACCAAGATGGCTTCATGAAGTCCCTCAAGCACAAGCTCCTGAAGAAGGACTCGTCAGAGTCTAAGCTCAGCGTCGAGGAGCGACTCCAGAGGAGGATCCTCTCAGCAGACTGTCAGCTCTACTTGGCCATGCTCATCTTCTCTAGGAATGAAGTTACAGGCTTCATCAAGGTAAAGACGGTCAAGTGCTCATATTATTCATAAAGACACTTACTTTCTTTTTTTTCCCTGATTTTTTTTTTTTTAATAATTTTTTTTCACATTTTTTCTTTCTTTTTTTCTTCATGATTTTATTCCTATATCCCTGATTTTTCCCTTATTTTCTCTATTCTTCCCTATTTTTCCTATTTTCCCCTATTTTTCCTATTTTTCCCTATATTCCCCTATTTTCCCCCAATTTTCTTACTCAAAAGAGGGGGGGTATGTTGTTAGATGCCATCCCCCCCCCCAAAAAAAAAATCCTCTTTCTTTCTTTTTTAGTGCTCACTGTCACCCCTGGACTTAGTAAAAGCCCGTCTGCACTAGTTTGGCCAGGGGGATTAGACCTCCCTGCAAGGTCAATGACAGGTAGTTTTCTCTTCAAAGCAGCTCTCAATTAACATAAGAAAAAGAGGATCATAGGGGACCAACAGATTAGGCATTGTTTGCTAAGAAGGCGCAAGTAGCTATAAGTAGTGCAGTGGGGCTTAAAGGTAATACAAAGTTTTGGCAATTTCTGAAAATTGGGTGGATAGTGATTCTTTACAATTTTTATATATTTGGATGCCCCTGTGGATTTATTATAAGCACTAAAAAATTTAGCCCCTAAAACACTTCTGTTTTCGAGAAAAATTGAATATAAAAATTTACCGGTGCTCCCGGTAAATTTTGATAAATTTCAAATAGCGCCTATGGCCGTACAATGGTAGCTGCGACCATGAAAATCTCAGAATATATAGTTGTCATATATATTTTCCAAACGGGAAGAGCTAATCGGTCGATTTTAGTCAAGAAACATTGTTTCATAGCTAAATTAATATCTTGACCTTGTGAGGGAGCTATTTATAATTTCATAACTTTAGACTCGATTTCAACCGCGACAACGATCAATGAATATTGTACGAACGCATACATGTATGCTTCCAATATGTTAATTTGAACCAAATTCATGACCCCATACCAAAACTTTGTAATACCTTTAAAGTGTACTTATCACCAAAAATAAATAATTTCTCTATACAATATTTAAAGCTTATCTGTACTAGTTTATAGGAAGGATTAGACCACCCTGCAAGTTCACTGGACAGGTGGTTATCTCATCAACTCGGCTCTCAATGAACATAAGAAAAAGAGGATCATGGGGGACCATTGGTCACCGATTAGGCATTGTTTTCTAAATAGAGGGAGCAAGTAGCTACAAGTAGGACAGTTAGGCTTTAAACTATGAGCTCCACATATTACTTCTATGAAGAGATATTGCAAGTTTAAGTTTAACCTCTGAGACTCTGATTAAAGTGACTTGTGAGTAGACTACGCGACACATCCATACACGTTTGCATAGAAAACGGCCCGCATGGAAACCCAAGTCCGAGTGCACCGTTTTATGTTATTCTTTATTTTCTTTGAACTCGTTCTCTGGTATGGTAGCTGATCAGATAGGATGCCAAACAAACTTTTATTTAGGTCGATGTTATGCATTCGTGCTATACACAAATTATTATTTTGAGGTGATTGGTACACTTTGAACCTTGGGCTGTCTTGACAGAGTTGGGATTGAGACGAATCTATGGCAATTAGTCCTACAGTCAATTGCAAAGTGACGATCTCCTATATCTCTAACCCTTACTGACTTGGGTCATTTTAAGCACCAAGTATCAAGATCTATTTTGTACTCGTAACTTTAATTTTGTTACAAAATAAATGAATCAATAAATAAATAAAATGAAGAATAAATATATTGGTATTATTTATTATTATTTGCCATGTTTTTTTTTTAAATGTAGGGTGGATGGTTAATCCGTAAGGGCTACAAACTCTATGAGAAAGTCTATCGGGACATTGGTAAAGTCTATGAAGCCCGCGGTGAAAAGATGGAAGAAACACCCGAAATGCTTGTGGAAGATGCCTCAGCAGCCCTCGAGGTGGAACCCGAATCGAACTCCAAAAGTGCCTCTAACCACTCCAACAACGAGGTCGCGACCCTTGACCTGGAGGATGATACCTCGTTGAGCCAGAAGGACCTTGTGGCCGTGGAGGAAGATGCCTTGGCCAGGTTGAAAGGGGGTGTGTCCTTTGGGTATGGACTCCTGCAGCTTGTCATATCCATGATGCCTCCCAACCTGCTGACGGTTGTCAATCTCCTAGGCTTCCACGGCAACAAAGAGTTTGGTCTGAAGTGCCTGGATACAGCTAGTCACAGTACTGATATGAAGGCACCCCTTGCCATGTGAGTAGATACATCCACATATTTGTACAGCAAGAACATGCTAACATAATTTGTTATGCATTTGTAACTTTTATTTGTTATTTATTTATTTTTTTTTTTTTTTGGGGGGGGGGGGGTCGGGTCCTCAAAAACAAGAGGTTAGTTTGAAATGTCCAGTACTGATATGAAGGCTTCCCTTGCTGTGTGCGTACCTGAGGTATTCTAAATTTGATGTCCCATAAATGACAGAGTATTGTGGAATTTTGCATTAGAATTGACATCATAATTGTTATTTCATTTCTTACTTGGTTTAGTGGGGCTGCATGTTGAGGCTGCTAGTGGGACAATCAACTCGGTACTATGATCAGATATACTAAAATATTAGATGTTGTATGGGACAAAGTAGCTTGGACTTGTCCAGATATGTAATTATGTACTTGTACCGCTAAAATAGCCCATTTAGAACATCTTAGCTTTTTCAAATTTATGGTATCACTTCAAATTGACTTTGTGTGTGCCTGATAGTTTGAAATTTTATGGGGAAAGGGGATATTATAGCAATAGCAACATTTGAATACTTGCGACTTTGAAACAAAAAAATCTTTTCTTTTAAGAGCATGAAGGAGGGTCACATTTTTCAAAGTTGAATCTGCAATTGCAATAATGAGAGGCAAATTCTGTGAAAATATGGTACCTTTTGTGAATTTGATCTCGGTAAGCCAAAATATTGAACCTGTCCAAGTGGAACAGAAAAACGAGACAGGTTCCATAATTCATGTTTCTTCCGACAGGTAACCTTTATATAGAGGTGGTCAATAAGACTTATTTCTCTCCTGGGTATGGAGTGGCAAATGTAGATAATGCTTTGCCAAATGACGTACATGTACATGTACTGTACTGGTTATTGGATTAACCAATGACCTTTGTATTTGAAGTCAAGTGCTTAAGCCACTCGACTACGTCACCTCTAGCTCTAAATCCATGTTATGATTAATGATAATCCAAATTCATAATGTTCTCTTTAATCTCTACCTCCAGGTTAACTCTACTATGGTACCATACAGTTGTCCGTCCGTTCTTTGGCATAGACAGTAAAAACAAGGCATCGTGTATCCAGGCGGCTCATAAGATACTGGGAGAGAGAAAGGCAGCGTATCCTAACTCGGCACTGGTCATGTTCTACGAGGGAAGGGTGCAAAAACTTGAGGTTGGTGCCATTAATGTCGGTGATGTTGCAGTTGTCATTCATCTCTCCTACACATGGAACATCAATCTAAATTTCATATGATCATCAGTAATTCAAAAGCAATAATCCTGAGAAAAACAAGATGAATATCACTTCTCCAAATTATTCGCAAAAGTAGCAATATCCCAGTGTCCATCAAACCTTTGTTTTAAAGATAAAGATGAAAAACTTGTCATCGGTGACAAATGACAGGTTTTGTTATAAGCTACTGAAATGCTTGCTTCTGATTGGTTATCAGCAGATTTGTCACTGATTTTTGACATTTGTCATTGAAAAAAGGCTTTGTGAAATGCCCCCCTGGTCATGCGATTACATTGTGAGAGAAACTGTAAGGAAGCAATTAGGAAAGGTTAATTTTGTAGTACATGAGAACTGTAATGGTCAAAATGAAAATAAATTAACTCAGTCTTGCTGAAGATCACAAGCACAGCACATAGATGTGGGTATGTGGGACTACACACAAATGCCAGGCCCAAACTTTTTCGACTATTTCCTTTCATATTTCGAACATGAGGGCATTTTATGAGAAATATTTTTTCTACCATGCAGTAGTTTATCAGCAGTCAGCTTAATGTTAGACTTTCTCCACTTAAATTCTCTGGAGCAAAGATTCTGCTTGCATGCTCTTAGTCAATCATATACCAAGGGGCATTTGGGTGCAGCCGTATAGATCTGACGTTCACTGGGGCATGTTGATATAGGGTATCAGAGTTGTTGAACACCTCAACCTTCTCCGATCGGCTAGGATCATCAAGACCTTTTGCACTGGACATCATCACTGGATTCATCATTGTCTACGTTCTAGACGCTTGAAGAGGTTCATCTGATTGGTAGTCGTTTCATAAATTGAATTTTCATTGTATCACAATCAAAAAGGTTGTTTTACCTGTGAGACTTTCGCCTACGCGTTGCTGCAGGCATCATCAGACCGACGGGTTATCGCACTAGATAGGGTAGTACGACAGTCCGTTGTAGAGTTTACTGAATCTCTTCTCCTTCTTGGCCAGTGGAGGGCGCGTCGGAGAAGCTGAGAAGACAATAGCTGCAAGGTCAGACAGCATTGTTGGTAGGACAGACACATTCCGGATTGAGTTGTCGGCTCCCCTAATACTAGGGGCTTTTAGATTGGCACGACGAGAACGTGACATCCTTTTAAGGCAATGTGACGTCATTTTAAGGCACTGGCAGTGCCTAACAGTGCCTTAAAAGGACGTCACACGTGGCAGTCCACCTTCTCCTCATGCAAATCTAAAAGTCCCTAATAATGAGGTCCAGTGTATGTCCCCGTGTGTGGGTTGGCCTGTTTCAGACCACATGAATCTAGCATGTCATGAAGTGTTCTTGTGCCGAGAGTTAGGGCGACATCGACATGGATATTATAGTCACAGCAGATTATCAATTTGCTGCTTTATGCATTGATTGACTCAAGGAATCATGAGTAAGGATGAAAAATAAGCCTGTAATTAGACTGACAATATCAGAAATAATGACTGTATATTATCCATTATCCAGTAAAATTCCACAGATTCATTTCAATTAATCAGTTAATCATGTTAATTAAAAATGTATAATTTGCTTACATGACAGGGTGACTTGGATGGTGCCCTGAAGACGTACGAGGCTGCGTTAGAAGCCTGCTCTGAACAGAGAGAGATCCAACTGATATGCCTCTATGAGCTGGGATGGTGCAATCTCATGAGACTCAACTGGGAGGAGAGTCTGCTAGCATTCGCCAGGTTAAAAGAAGAGTCCAGATGGGCGCAGAGCTACTATACATACCTGACCGCAAGTAGGAATCATTGTAGCTTAGTTAATTTCATTGGTAGAATGTCTTGAAATTTAGTCCTGTTTTAGAATGATTAACATTTGATGTTTCTGCATTATGCATTCCATTTACTTAAAGAGAAGGTTGAGTTCTGGGAAGGGGTGAAAAATAGTTTGTGAGTGTTATTGAATTATCCAAGTGTGGAAGAACATCAGATAAAAATAAATTTCCTGCAAAGCATGGCTCTTCAAATGCCTTAATATTCTAAATATGGCGTGTAACATCATAACAATCGGGACAGATTTTTATGCCACGTGTTTGTGTCGTCCCATATACATCTTTCCGTGTACAGTGCTTGTAACTTTACCAAGACTGGGCCAAATTTCTTATAATGCTAGATGATCAGCCTTTTCCGATTGATTCCACATCGTTTCTTTCACAATGCAATCGCATGACCAGGACTCAACTTTTTCTTTAAAGTGTACTAGCACAATACCTACAAGAAATGAGATTTTTGTTTGATTATTGAGAATAGAATTATGTATGGCATTTACAAACAGGACCGTTGTAGGACAATTTCTACGTAGATAAATTTGGTGAACAGATTTCAGCACAATATGTTGTCATATTAATCATATACATACAGATACCTTTTTCATGCCTGCGTACAGTCATCAGTTTTTCATGAAATATCAATAATAAATGCCAAATCTTGTTATGATATAAGAACACAAACAAAGAGATTTCTGCTTGTCAGGTGTCATATTCTAAACTATATTAGAAAGCACTTTGTCTAATCTAGACTGATGCTTCAGAACAAGTTCACAAGATTCAGCAACCTATGTATCAAATATTACCAGAATTGTTCTCTTTTTTTTCCCTTTTTTTCCCCTTTTTTTTCTTTTTCTTCATCTTCTTTATTTTTAAACGTAGTTTGCAAGGGGGCACTTTATCAAATCTAGAGTACTTGAGAACAGCCTAACTAAGGGTCCACTAAACCCAGGTGAGGTAAATGGGTACCTGGTAGGATTATTCCTTGAAATGCACTGTGCGCTGATAACGGCTGCCGGAGCTAAAGCTAGGCTAATAATTTCCAAAGCTCTTTGGAAGTGCATAGAGATGTTATTTCATAACATATTATGCGCTATACAAGAACTGAATATTATTATTATTATTATTATATCATAATAACATAGATCTATGAAATGCCTGGGTTATACAGATAATCCCAACTGACACCCGTTGTCTTCTTCTCTAGTTTGTCAGGGGGCACTCGGTCAAGTCGAGACAGCCCAAGAACTCTTCAGAGAAGTTCCAGGCCTTACGAAAAAGAAGAACAGCCAACTGGAGTCCTTCGTTCTTCGCAAGTCCAACAAGTTCAAGAAGAAGCTTCCAACCCAGGCTCAGGCTAAGCTCATGGCCATTGAAGTGCTTTATCTATGGAAGGCAATGCCTGATTGTAAAGAAGAATCATTGAGGCATATGCTCAAAGGTAAATGTTTTCTTTAGGTAGCTTTAAAGGCATCGTTTAACAATGTTAAATCTGAGATGCATGGCACTACGTGTTATCAATCCTGTCTGTGATATTGTGTAATATTAAAGCCCTAAAAAATTGCGCTTCAAAATGATCAAGAAGTGCCTCAAAGAAGTAAAAGTCTTTGACCGGTTTTACCATACTCGTTGTCCCCAATAGACTGTAGTATAACGAAAACCGTTAGGAAAACGCAAAATTTGGTTTCGATTTCCAATCATAAATCATGTTAAAGTCATGGGGTTCCTGACTGACCTGAAGGTTTATAATTATGATGGCAGCATGAGTTAAATCCAGGATTTTGTGTCAGAATGTGAGACAAAGTTACCCAATCCCTTTAGAAGCGAAATGTAGTGGCACAAAAAGATGCGTCTGGAACGCAAAATGCATAATTGTTGAAACTTGAAAATCATAATTTTATCACATAAGGGTTAGTACCCCACCGTTAGGATATGGGGCTGGTAAATACATGCACTTTCTCAATTAGGCCTAAACCACACTTATGTAACCTAGACTTACATGTATATTGAGATATGTCCGAAAAGAAATTTGAATGAACAAAAATCACTAACTGTTATGCCTATTATTTTGTTCAGCTACCTTAGAATAATTAAGTGCAGTGAGTTCCATTTCAATGTCAGGTTTAAAGTTGGAAAATGTTGAGAAAGTGAAACCTTTATCATTTTGAAAACCATAACTTCAGCTCAGCTATCATTATATGGGGTGCAGACGTTCAAGAAATTTACAACCCATCTATCTTTAGTCAAAAAACAATGACATTAATCGCCTAAAATTATTTTTAGAGAGCAAGTATGTATACAATTCACCCCAAGAATACTTTACCAAACAGTAGAAGGGTTTGACAGTTAATCAGTATGAAGAAAATAAGAAGAATATTTTTAAAAAAGGGAACACAATTCTTACTTGGGTTCTGTGTGTGCCCTTTTCTATGTGAGTTTGTACAGATGCACTGACTTGTCTACTTACAAGTATGTACTATGTTTACCAGTGACAATGATGGTATTTAAACTTGCAGCATTTGTTTTTATAGAAAGTAACATTTGAAGCTGAATATTTTCAGTATATCATAATCTAATAAAACTTTTAAATGATAAAGAGTTAACTGTTATGCTTCTTTGAATAGCCCCTACATGAGACTACGTTCGATTTGAGCAGTATCGCATAACTGTTTTGTTTTCTTGTAATTATGGGTTTATGTACCCTTCAATCTGATTTGTAAATGAATGAAGTTGATATGCAGAATAACAAAAGTGAAGTAGATAAATAGTCACTTGAAGGTCTTATATTGTCTCAAAATTTCACCGTATCGATTGCAAAGCTTCCATAATCGTCACATCTTTTTACTTTCACAGAGTGCGATGCGGCCGACAGCGACAAATCACATAAAAGCTTGATATTACTACTAAAAGGTGCAATACACCGTTGTCTTGGTAACATTGAGATTGCCATGCAGGTAAGATGTTGAGATGTCGTATTTTCTGAATAAATCAAACAGAGTTTTAACTTGACGATGGGCAATAATATTCAAGGTGCTTTATGAATTTATAAATTGCCTTGACCTGGGGGGCGTTTCACAATACTTGCCATCAGTGACAAATGACTGTTTTTGTTATAAGCTACTGAAATTGTGCTTCTGATTGGTTATCAGCAGATTTGTCACTGAAAAAGGCTTTGTGAAACAGGTCCTGTTGCTAGCTTCAAGTACTAGTAGAAGGTACCAGGAAAACCAAGATCCAGCTAGGAGGAGAACGTTAAGACTTCATAGAGTTGAACGATTTTGCAAGAGTGCACTAGAATGGCAGAGTTGTGTGGACACGTGTTGCAATCAATCTCCAAACTGGGAGAAGATATTGTAATAAAGGAATAGGTTGTACCATTTTCGCTAAATTGGCATCTTACATGTATGTAAATGTATTTCGCCTGAAACATCATTATATTCTTCTTCTTTTTTTTAACAGCACAAACAAATTGAAAATAAAGTGACCTACTCTCTCTGAAATATTTTGGGTTGAACCATGCTTAGGTGTTAAGTAGTCACCCGAAGAGTCAAAAGTGTTTTGAATTGATGCAAAATTCATATCATTGCAAAGGGGAAAACCTTACTGATCAAATATAACAAATTCCTCTTCAAAATATGTTTGGGGCCCGCAGTAATCTTTGAGATCCAGATTTTCTGCCTTCAGCGGTCTTCCGTAGAGCATCAAGATTTGTGACATCACATGCGAGATATAGCTAGCCACAAAATTGCATTTTTACGACTTTCCATGATATCTATATGATTTGTCAGCAAATTATTAATGTTTTTCACGTTGCCCTAAATTTATTTTAGGTGACTACTTTAACGTAATATAGCTCTTTACTGTTTAGTGGCGTCATTGTGCTGTATTGGTAAAAGCTATGGACTCTCATATGAGATGTTCTCGGTTCAATCCTTTCTCTGTGCTCGCATCATTGCACAAGGTGTTACTGTTGATGTATATCCACATTTGTTCCTCTCAGGGTTCTAGGACACCTACCCCCTGGACATCCACCCCCCGGATAACCACCCCCAGTCAACTACCCCCTAGGACAACTACCCCCTAGGACAACTACCCCTAGGGCAACCACCTTCTAGGACGACTACCCCCTGGGACAACTACCCCCCAGTAAATTACCCCCTAGGACGACTACCCCCCAGTAAATTACCCCCTAGGACAACTACCCCCTTTGGAAAACTACCCCCTGGACAACTATCCCCTACGACAACCATCCTCTAGGACAACTACCCCCTGGACAACTATCCTAGGGGGTAGTTTTCCGGGGGGGTAGTTGACAGGGGTAGTTGTCCTAGGGGGTAGTTGACTGGGGGGGTAGTTGTCCGGGGGTAGTTGTCCCAGGGGGTAGTTGTCCTAGGGGGTAGTTGACTGGGGGTGGTTTTCCTGGAGGTGGATGTCCAGGGGTAGGTGTACGGATACGCCTCTCAGGCCTTCGCCCTGTTTCATAAAACTTGTCCTCAAACAACAAATGCTGGAATTCTGTTGCAGATTTGCTTTGAGCCAATCAAATGCCACGATTTCAGTAGCTCACAACTGCTATTGGAACTTGTTATTGATATTAAATAAGTTTCATGAAACAGGGCAAAGGTGAATTATATGATAACCCTTTATAATGCCAGGGAGTATAACCACTGGGCCCTATGAAAGCGTTATATTGATATTATTGGTGAGGTTACCTAGGGAATATTTATATAATATTGGATGGCTTTGAGTGTCATACAAGAATATATTGCTCGAGCTATGACAATATTGAACGAGTCAAGGACAAGTCTAGTATTGCCTTTAATAGCGAGAGCACTTTATTCTAGTATCACACTAAAAAAAAGCCATACAATATTATTATTATTATCTATATTATTCTGACTAGCGAAATAACAAAATTTGACTTACCTCGGTAAATCGTGTGATATCGATATGATATCGATATCAATAGTTGAAGTTCCTGGATGACTGAGCAATACGAAAACAATATTGGTCGGTCATCCGAGTACTGCGCTAAAGATATTGAACACACTGATTTATTGTACCACTTGGAAGCCTTATATTGATAATAATACCACATATTGCTATATTGTGACCTAAATCAATTTTCTTTTGTTTTTATCTTGTAAGTGTTTTGAGGATTGTATGTCAAGGTCATCTGCCAAGGAGCCTGAAGCCCATGCAGCTCCGTATGCCTGCTTTGAGCTGGGTGCTATGTTGGCTGGAGGGCAAGCGGTATGTACAGGGATCTGGGGGGTGTTTCACAAAGATCCTAAGTCAAACTTAACTCTAACTTGGACTTAAAAACTATGGAGAGCCATGTCTAGCCTTATAATAAAATTAATTCAAAAGCAAAAATTCAAGTATTTTAGATTTTTCATAAATTCCACATCAAGAACATGAATCTCCTATGATAATAGATATTATGAATCATTTGAATCAACATTTTATGCCTTTTAAAATAACTTAAACAAAATATTTTCAAAGATGCTAGAGGCTTTCCATAATTGTCCAACTTAGAGATATGTTCAACTTAGGATCTTTGTGAGACACTTCCCTGGGGATACCTCAGAACTAAGGCAGACTCGGCATCACAGTGCTATGAGATGCCAACAACTCAATTTGAAGCTACATATTTTAGAGCTTTAATAATAATTAAACATTTTATGGCTTATTTTTGAGAAGTTCACATCTTTAAAATTTCATGAGTGTTTATTCAGTTTGTAACTTTTTTACTTATTCTTGGCAAGCAAACTTAAAAGTTATGAGAAGATCACAGAAGTATATGTGATTGATTCATACTCTCCTCCCTAGTTCGGCCTCAATTTTTTTCGCCTATTCCGAGTTTTCCTAGTGCTGGGTGAAAACACTGTGAAAGCACTGTGGTGTAGTGTTATTTCACTTGACTTTTAAGCAACAGGTTGTTCACTATTTTCTTTTGTGTCGTTTTGCTTTTGCTAC
>JAVYIG010012022.1:27500-56429 GCA_035222895.1 Strongylocentrotus droebachiensis | reverse complement strand
GAAAGAAACGTTGTGGAATCGATCAGAAAAGGTTGATCATCTAGCATCTAGCATCTGCAAGGTTCTGGAATCATCAAAATGATAAGAAATTTGGCCCATTCTTCGTAAAGTTACAAGCACTATACACAGAAAGATGTATATGGGACTACCCTATCTCTCTCACCAGACCATGAGAGAAATAAATTTACCAAATATATGAATTAGTAGGCGGTTTCCCGGCAAATTTGTTATCATCATGTATTAGTCAAAACATATTCTTTCACATGATTGGTAATGAGAGCTTCCATTTCATTTTTTGAAATTGGGGCGTTGCCAATACTGGTCTTTACCTTTAATGCGCCAAATGTGGTTCTCTAATTGCAAAATATCCCTACTCTTGGAAGGGATAGGAGAAAGCAATTTGACGTCATATTACTCCAGAAAGTGCCTGATAATGCGTCTAATTTCGTTCTAAAATTGCAAATGCTTCTTACTCTGGGAGGGGGCCAGAACCCCCTCCCAGACCCATTCCCTGCTTGGTCGCTCCACTCCCTCGCCGTTAAAGCCTCGTTCTGTCGCTTCATCGTTTTACATATATTTCACCCCATGCCATTTTGTGCCCCCCCCCCCCCCCGGTAAGAAATTCCTGGATCCGCCACTGATGCCCATTCCTCTTGAGCTTCGGAGGCTACGCCCCTTGACCCCCGCCGGGGCTTTGCCCCTAGACCCCACTTTGAGAAACGTTCAGCGGGGACTGCATGTTAGAGTGGGGGTGATTCGGATTTTTTTTGTCAGCCCCCCCAAACGTTTTTGCTCATTACGCCACTGGTCACGGGAGCAGGGGGAACTCTTAGAAACCTTCATTGTAGATGCAAGATGTCTTCATAATATCAAGGAGACTAGCTGACAGTGCTTGTGGAGAATAATAAGGTTGATATGAGTCTCCCCCTCTCTCTCTGTGACTGTCACGGGGAGCAGGGGGAACTCTTAGGGACCTTCATTGTAGATGCAAGATGTCTTCATAATATCAAGGAGACTAGCTGACAGTGCTTGTGGAGGATAATAAGGTTGATATGAGTCTCCCCCTCTCTCTCTGTGACTGTCACGGGGAGCAGGGGGAACTCTTAGGGACCTTGATTGTACTGTAGATGCAAGATGTCTTCATAATATCAAGGAGACTAGCTGACAGTGCTTGTGGAGAATAATAAGGTTGATCCAATTCTCCCCCTCTCTCTCTCTAAGACCCTGATGTCAGTGTCATACAATATTTCAGGTCAAGGGATCTGCATATTTGAGGAAATCCTTTCATTTGTTCAGAGCCCGAAGAGCATTAACACTGTGTTTAAATATTTATTTGAATGTCCTTCTTTCTCCAAACTCACCCCTTTAACACAATTTCTGGATTATTTGAAGAAGAAAAAATGATGTAACTGTCGAGGGGGGGGGGGTGGTTGCTGGGGAACTGTTAAGGACCTTCATTGTCAATGCAAGATGTCTCTATAAGATCAACAAAATGTCTTCATGAGATCAAGAAGACCGACGGTGCTTGTAGAGAAGAGGCAAGTGTCCATCTTTCCTCTCTTAAACCCTGTCAATTTTATTTGTTTATGGTCTCGCACCGAGTCATTGAAATGTTTTTCGAAAAACCATGGTTTGCTTGTTTTAACCATTTAAAACAACATCCTGTTTTTAAATGTTCTGAGCGAGTGAAGCGAACAAACGTGGTTAAAAAGCGATTTTGATATAAAAAATATAATATTTATATAAATATATATATTCAAGCACCTTACTGCCTGAATGTGTCAATATTCGAGCACCTTGCTGTCAAAACATATATTCTGGTCTCCCTTTGACTAATTATGTGGATATTCAGGCACTCTACTGCCTAACATCATACTGTTTCTGAATGTTACAAGCAAGCAAAGCGAGCAAGGAAAAAAAACACTAAATTGTCTTTAAAATGTTATTTCTTCATGAAAATACATAACAATTTCTGATATTTTTGTTTTCACAAAATTGATGTGTATTTCATAAAAGACCAAAAAATAAATGTTTATTCAATTTCTCTTCCTAGCGATGTCCTGAGGCACCGCGGTTGAAAAACACTGGTCTTGTGTACACACATGTATGACTAATAAAATGTATAAAGAATCATGATCAAGCATTTTTCCAATCCGAAAAAATGATATTATGGCAACCCTAAATTCATTAATTGATTAGCTTTTAATAATGAAAAGACAAGCCTCTTGCACATGCACCTAGTATGACTTGGTGCAAACTAATTAGAATCCTTGAATTTAATCGTTTTTCTTTTAGATTCATTGTTATTTCTAAGTGCAACTGAAAGGCACATTCATGTCCACTTATTAAAGGGAAGGTTGTAAAGGTCAATGTACTTTTGTAATTCCATTTGACCTCGATGATGTTCTACTTCTGAGGTTATCATGAACATGACGTTTGTCTAACAATTATCTGCCAAGATACAAAAGGGTAAGTGTATCAAATGAAATATGGGGTAAACTGGTGAAAGATATTTTCATTCTCCCTCTCCAAAACCAAGGAATAAATGAAAGCAGTGGGGGAGGTTGGAAAATGCTGGGGAAATCCCTTTTTTCATTATCTCTCTGTAGATGACATGAAAACCAAATCCCCATTCTTCAACTAACCCCCAGATTCTAATGAAAGCATGATCAGAGCAAAATATGTACCAAGAAATGAAGGGGTTTGTTGTTCTCCTGTAAAATGATCAGGGCCCATATTCGTAAAACCTCACTAAGCCTATTTGGCAACTTAAATGCTCTCTTGCTGTAAACTAGGCACTAATGGGTAGTCCTAAAACCTTACTAAGTTGAGTTTGCAAATAGGCCCTACTCATAAAGCTTAGTTGGCAACTAAATCTACTAAAATCCACTTAAAAGTAAATATCAAATTGACACAAAGTGTCCTTTATCTGCATAAATTTACCAACATTATCTATGCATCAAATAAATATACTCTGTTCATCTCCAAATAATTCCCAAACTATAACCATGTGTTCCACTCTAATGTTTTCACACTCCTAAGTATGTACATGTACAACATCCTTTAGTCCAATATTCCAATATCCCAATATTCTGATGTTCCTAAGTTCTGAGTTTGTGACCCCATAGTATGCTCTGCTTCCTGAAGTACTACTACATGTACCCTGTTTCGATTCCCCAGTTCTGATACCCTGATGTTACAACACTGTACATCTGTATGTTCCCATGTAGATGTACCAATATTTTACAAAATCAGAAATGTATGCAGATAGAACTTACCCATACTTCATTCTACAATACACTTTGCTTCATGATGTATTCTACAATCAACTTTCCAATACGTTACATGTCCGAACGTAATACAAGTGGGTGCTGGAATAGGAAGACGTAGGGCACACCCCACCCATCCCTTATCCATTCCTCATCTCATGAGTTCCCTCATTAAAAATCCTTCTCTCCTCCATCTTACTACCTACCCCACCCATCCCACATCCATTCCTCATCTCATGGGTTCCCTCATTACAAATCCTTCTCTTCTCCATCTTACTACCTACCCCACCCATCCCACATCCATTCCTCATCTCATGAACTCCCTCATTTCAAATCCTTCTCTCCTCCATCTTACTACCTACCCCACCCATCCCACATCCATTCCTCATCTCATGGGTTCCCTCATTACAAATCCTTCTCTCCTCCATCTTACTACCTACCCCACCCATCCCACATCCATTCCTCATCTCATGGGTTCCCTCATTACAAATCCTTCTCTCCTCCATCTTACTACCTACCCCACCCATCCCACATCCATTCCTCATCTCATGAACTCCCTCATTTCAAATCCTTCTCTCCTCCATCTTACTACCTACCCCTCCCATCCTCTCAAGGGTTCTTATCCCGGTTGCCCTCTATCCTAGACCTATCTCTTACACTTCACCTCTTCGCTGTTTAACCATGCATAATTTTTATGTCGCAATGCATGTCTGCAGTGAAGGCATCTATATTGCATTCAAGATGCAGTGGACAGGCAATAGGAATCGCCACAAAGTGATAACAGCACAATGATGTGGGTTTTTTTATATTTCGATCCCACACATGACTTAGGGTGCGTTTAAGCTTAAATTTTGAAGGCAGAATGGGCGATTTTGTAACGCTCATCGTAAACGCTCATCGTAATCGCAGTTCCACGGTGTACTGTTTATGCTCACTTCTCTGGCTCCTCCAGGCAATTCTCCTTGGGTGGCCTTAATTGGTCTTCCAGCTGGACTTGCAAACCTTCACTGTGCATGCCACGTAGACCCACTAGAGGTCAGTGCGGTGACCCCATTTAAATGCGTTTACAAATTGTAAACGCATCTCTTTGTGAGTTTACGATCAGCGATCTTGATCGCAGTTTTTCGGTGATTCTACAAAAGTGAGCATGGACGCAACCGTGTTTTAAACTAAACGCGTAACAGATGCCTGATTCTGGCCAGAAAAAGTGAAGCATAAACACGCCCTTAGAATGGCCCATCAAGGTGGCATAATAAATTAAGCCATTTGAAGCGGCCATAGGATAGTGATTACAATATTAACAAATTTATAACTTTCGTTTTTCTTTAATCCGATTTCATGCAAAATTTTGTTATTCTGCTTCTCCAATTTGTTCTGCTTTGTTTTGGAGTACTTGTTATGACCACACTACTATACACTATACACTACACTATACACTATACACTATACACTATACACTACTATACACTATACACTACTATATGAACTAATGAACTGTACATATATGTAAGGAACCGTGCCTATATGAATGTACATTATGAAGGATATGCATGTGTGGCTTGCAGATAATTTAAAGTAAATGCATAATAGACTTTCGGTGAAGAAATTTTGATGCTGAAAAGATACAAATCTTTAATGGAGAATCATGCACATTTCATACAAGTGCACTTAACAAATACATTGTCTGCTGACATGAAGAAGGGCGTTAACTAACATCGCTTTCACAGTCAACATCCCTTCTGACACTCAACCGAACATGCAAAGCCCTAAGCACAGTAATCAACTTGAAATATTGATTAAATGCTCATAGCATGTCTGCTAACAGCACGTCTACATCAAATATGCATGCGTGGTGTGGTATGACGCAGGTTCTTTCCATGCAAAATAACAAAATGAGGCAAATGAATGCCATGTCAAAGTTTTCTTAGCCAAGAGAGCACTTTGGCAATGTTTAAAGGAAAAAGACAAATGCGACTGTGTCTCCAACATGCCTCCGCTAAATTCAGTTAAGAACTTAAGATCATAGCCTGAATTATTCTTGAAATATCACAGTGAGAACAAACGGCCTAAAAATACACGGAAGTTGCTTGTCTTCCTATGATGATGTATGCTAGATACACTGTACCAGTTTTAGGTTTCCAGCTACAATAATTTACAAGTTTCAGGTTCACAGCTAAAATAGCTTAACTAGAATCCTGTTAATTCAGAAATGGACCTGTATGACCTTTGACCTTCAACTTACCAGTACTAACATTAAAATCTAATTAGATCATCTTCCTATGGGGATACTATCATTGGGTTTAAAGCTCATAAATTGTAGCTCTAAACAGCTGAAAAACAGCTTTTGCTGAATGCGGGCACAATTGTATTATGTTTTTAACCGTGAATAAATAAAATATACCATACCATACCATACCAATAAGATAATATCACAATTAGAAAGTGGGACAGACATACAGACGGACAATCTGAAAACATTTTGCCTCCGGCACCTACAGTGGGGAGAGTAAATTCGGACTAGAAGCTGATTGATGAAAGTTTAAACAAAATCTGACAAAAATCTTGTCATCTTTTTAGAGGACCTATCATAATTATTATACTTTCCAAAGTAAATTGTGAGCAGTGCCCCAAGGGAGAAGGCAATTGGTAGAAAAACAGAAATTAATCATATTTTTGTAGCGACAAACAAGGGCCCGTAACACAAATGTGTTCATACGTTCCTTACTACAAGATAACCTTGTAGAGAGAGTATAACCAAGATTTTAACTTCAAGTTAATGGACTGACTGTATTAAATGTGAACAGCACTATCTCCTGGTTATTTCAACCTTTAGAAGGTGTCATATAACATGCAGGGATGCCAACCTTTCAGAGCACAAATCCGTAATCATAAGGCTAAAAATCCGTAATTTGGAGACAAAATCCGTAATTTTCTGCGCGACGCAAATTTTTCTGCACGCTGGCAAGCGCAGCTCCCGCAGGCAAGCGCGATAGCACAACAAGTTAAATAAAAGTAACATACCTGTTCATTAGTTGGTGTTACACGATGCATTTCCATTTCTTACTGTATTCTTCTTTAAAAGTCAGTAACTTCTTGTCACGCTTCTTAGTTGTGGAAGACATGATGATTGATATCTAAATCCAACCAACATGAGTTCAGATTGTCGACGAAAATCGACGAACGCTGTGACAGCCTGTGAGAAATCCGACAGTGTACACGGCGCTAGCGTAGCGAGGCCTGGCGCTGGGCGGGCGGTAGCGGCGCGGCCAAGAGAGGTATTTCACCTGGCCCCCGCTCGCGAAGCACATGTTGTTGTATGCACATGTATGCACTGAAAAGGGTGTGCTAGATAACAAATTGTCCAATCGGAAGCCCTGTGGGATTTCTATGCATGGATTCAAGGATGGCTGCGCTGCAATAGTCAAAAGTACGTGCTAAACCTTAAACGTGCTAAACCTTAAAGTGCTAATTTTGAAAATCGGCAAAATCAGCAAAATCCGGAATTTATGGTATGAAAATCGTACCGCCCGTAATCGGCCGATTTCCCGTAGAAATTACGGGAAATCCGTACTAGTTGGCATCTCTGTAACATGTGATAAATATATATATTGGAATAAAGTATGGTAAATCTGACATTTAACGGAACAAGAATTCAAAAGGGGTATTACGAGGAAAGTCCTGGAGGTATATGTACCTGAAGTTGTCAAAACAGTTGACGTACATTGTTGTATGTATGCATGTAGCAGATTTAGCTTATGATCTGCTACCTAACATACTGTATGCATTATAATGCATTCCTTAAAAAGATACATTGTCTTGATCTTTTCAAGATTTTGAGATTAATTCTAGTACAGTTTTCTTAGAAAATAATGTGTTCATTTTCATTTAAAAGAAAATAATCATACTTCAAAGAAAGGAAATCGCATTGAAATGGCACTACATGTATTTATTTTCTTCATACTCTTTAACCATTTACATGTAGTACCTACATGTATAATGTCAGGCAAAGTCTTTTGAGGGTGATTTGATACATTCTAGCTTTACACATTTTTTTTCTTCAAGAGATTGGCACACTATAAGAAACATATCCTTACAATTATTTGGTATTCATTTGATTTACATTCATGATATAATCTACATGTTTATGTATCAGTTTTTTTAAAACTAAAATTGGCAAAAAAAACTACATAGAAGTTTCAATTGACGTTATTCTGCGATATGTACATATTATACTACAAATACATGTCTCTTTGTTTTTCTTTAGACAGTCACTTTGTCGTTATTGATGACATTTGGATTTGCAAATAAACAATTTCATTCAACGTACATCCTGGACAATTTATAAATGGCCATATGTCTTTTCATTTTCCCTCTTTTACAACATATCCAAATGCATTAATTTCATTTGATAGTTTTTTTTTATTTCATTTTATTAACAACATTTTAATTTGTACATTAGACAACATTTTATCAATACCGGTATGCATATTGCTGCATTATTTGTTATGTTTTATATATATGTGCATTTCAGTTTATTGCTGCAAAACATGTCTAATAAACCATTTTTGACTTGAATTGAAATGAATTCAATGAAATCTACTTCAGATATGAAATTAGTGCATGTACATTGGGCCATGGTAATACATGTAACGGTATGTACATTATCATAGAGGTGAATAGCCGTTTGGTCTACTACCCAAGAACAAATGTTGTCTATTCCCATATGGTGAATCAAGTGTTCTAACAGTGGAAAATCTAGGCTCCTAAGTCCATATCCTTTAATTAAAAGAAATTAAATAATGCCCTCACAGTATTTTGGAAAGTATCCCAAACATCTGTCAGGCAGGAATGAATGCAGATACAATGTAAAGACCTACTCATGAGGTTTTATTTAAAGCTTTGGATTTGTAAAAGTACCCATGAACTTCTGTTGCTTTTTTTTGTAATTAAGAGGGTGTGAAATCATCATCTGACAGCATATAGTGTGTTGTCAAAAGGTTACCATGGTAATGGCACGGTTAAATGGAGGTGTGCATGATATTATGTTCTATAATGATAAACAGTCTAAAGGTACTCATACATGTAGCTACATGTGAGCATTAGTAAGTTAATGGACCTCCAGGGAAATTTGTCCCTGCTTTCTTCTTCCATGAATTAATTTCAAATGTACTTGTACATGAACATGTATGCAGGCCTACTGCAGGTAATGCGCAGATATGACTGTTTTTTGTTTCAATGAGGGGTAGGGGGAGGCGGAACATGTAGTTACAGGCAGAATGTATTTAAAATGGAGGGGGGGGGGGTGTGCTCAAATAATGATCCTAGACATTTCTGAGTTGGCTGTAGATCACTAGAGTACTTTCACACCTTTTTTCACTTATAAATCCTTAATTTCACAGTAAGGTTCAATCTCTTTATTTACACAAAGCATTCTCATGTACATGTAGGCGCCTGACAAACCTTACCACAAATGACAGTATGAGTTTCTCCTTCCAAAGATTATATTAATCTACAGCATATTTACACGTATAATAATAATAATAATAATATTCTGTTTTTTAGTATAGCGCTCAATACATCGATCCAACGATGTGCCTACAGGTAAGTGCTTTACAGATATATTATTACCCGGTCATCGGATTCAGGCTTATCCGCACACAATGTATGCACATGTTCCACTCCCTGGGGAGCATTCCAGCCAGTCGCCATTTTACAAGCGCGTATATGATTGTAAAGGGGATTGTAGGCCTACATGTATGCTCCAGTCAAATTCCAACTTCAATCTCGGACCAAGCACTACTACAATCCTGAACCTACATGTTAAAGCAATCCCTGCCCAAGCCCTAAACCTGCAGCGTACACATATTATCTTTAAATAAGGCACATGCAGAGCAAACATGACTGTCAACTTGTCGAGCAAGTTGATTTTAGAAAAGCGTGAAACATTTTCATACTATTGACTTTACACATGGAAGTGTAAAGAATGAGACTATTACAGTTTTTATATGAAATAATGATTTTAAAAATTACACATGCAAATTATTTGAAAAAAGATCAGATTTCAATCATCTATTTGTAGTTATGACCCATTATTTTTGCAAGAGTTTGAATTTTGTAAATTTTTGCACTTGCAATTCCATATTGTTAGAATTAAATATTGTGAAAACAACAACTTGCAAAGACATAGGTGTCCCTGTCATCTGCAAAAATGTCTATACACAAAAAATATCAGTGAATACAATACTAGTATTACAATTTTTTCTTTCTTGTGCACCGTCCATGTCAATACACAGATACATGTACCATTGGTACAAATATGCTGCTCTTCTAATTATCAATGCATGAATTCATCCCATGCCTTGTATGGGTTCCTTTACAAAGTCTATACCATGATAAGCAGCGTAGCATCAGACACCTGTACAGTTTCCCAGCTACGGATAAGCACATGTGTTTACAGCCAGTCAGATATATTACAGGGTGCGTCTACTCTAAATCAATACGTTCTCCAGATTCCCGATAAATCTGAAACTTTTATACGCATGAAACATTCACAATTACTTCACAGCCAGTTTTGCCATGACAATTCATGTAGCTGTCAATTTGTGAAAGTTTCACATTACAGAAGTCTCTGGTTTTACAACTTGCATACATACATTTTATATACATTATGAATCCTCTTTTCACTGTGGAGAACCAAGCATCTATGGCATTACTGATCCATTTGAATTGTGTGGTTGTTTTACTGAATTTAGAATTTGACCTCAGAATGAAAAGGATTTTTTTACCAATAAATAATACAATCACAAACCAGAGATTTTGTATGAGAACAAAGAGAGTTCATTTTCATATTGATAGCAATATTTAATGTGACTGAAACAATTTACTTTTACATATGAGGTATTAGATTATCTTTTTTGATAATTAAGTCTCTCATTTAGTGCTGTAGCCGAACCGCTGAACCGAACGGAAGTTCGCCGAACATGGCACTTCCAAACCGAACCGAACCGAACCGAACGCAAAGGCCTGGTTCGGATGTTCGGCAGAAAAATATAAAAGTTTTTGCAAGCTAATAAACTTGTCATTTTGTACCTAATTTTCATGTCATGATTGCTCATTTTATATTTACTTTTTTCCCATTTTCCTCTTTTGTGATTTATGCCTATCCAGTGGTGGGCGCGACTTCACTGGCGCCATTTAAATCCCAAATCGTGACCACGCTACGTCGCGATCGCAAGCCATAAACAAGAATACATGTGCATGATCAAAATATGTTTAGCTCAAACCCATTCAACAAAAAAATAATATTTTAATTTGTAACAATATCGGACAAATTTTACAATATAAATAATGAAATAAATATATATTATAGTATGGGATTTATTTATTCAGCAAAAAACAGATTTTATATTTTTCCTATTAAAAATAAAAACTTATAAAAAACAGTTTTGACGAGCCTGAATTTCTATTTAAGATCCGGCAGCTTTCATGACTCTAACATTAGACAACAACCGTCTCGGAAAATCTTTAAAAAATGTCATTTATTGACAAATTGAAAACATGATTCTTTTAAAATTGAAAGTAAAACACGATTCAAGACGGAAATAGGAATGTAAGTAGTATTTTTCTTCACAAATAATTACGTTTAGAGCAGTTTTTAATGTGAAATTCGTACTGGTCGGAAGCAGTGTGCAGAGGTCCTCCGTGCTGGTCGGGCCCGGCAGGCCGGCCTGCCCGCCCAGTGCCGACCGCCGTGGCTATGACGCTGCTTGCTATTATATTACCGAACCCCGAACCGAACCAAGTTCGGTTGAAAAATTGCCGAGCTCTGCCGAACCGAACCGAACACGAACATAGCGTCTGACTTACAGCACTACTCTCATTTAAGTATGGGTATTGTAATTATACTAGGAGAGACAGGTATTAGGAGATGTTGATGACTTACATGTACATGTATATACAAACCCTTTTACTAATCAAATAAAGAAATAAACCTTGTATGGCTACACTCCTTTAGAGAGAGAGAAAGAACCCATTACAGAAATCTAGATTAATATATATGCTCTAGCTCTTAGGCTGAAGGTCATAGCACAAACACAATCCCTATTTACACTCCCCAATCGCTTTATATACAAATTATTGAGCATTTACAAACACATGCCTCAAAGCATAGTTTACGTTGATGTGTTAAATGAATTTGGGCGCTCAGAATTTGTGGGCTCAATTTTAGAACTAGATGCATAAGATTTGTTGGAAGTGTTCTTGTATACTTGAAGTCGTGATTATTTGTATACGTGCAAGGCTCAGATCAAGGGTACACTTAGATTGAACACTGGGAAATTGTTCAATTATTCAAAACCATGAGACCCAGACACAAATTAGCATTTTTATATTACAAAGTATCATTTGGGGAAGCTCAAAACAAGGTTTCAGCTTCATTGAGTTCAAATTAAAGATTTTAGAGCAATTTTATGATGAAAAAAGGCCTATTTTTAGCACTTTTAACGTTACATTCAAACCATGCACTAATTGGTTACCAGATTTTTACTAATGGGATGCAAAACTTATGATTTTTTTTCATCTTGATGTAGAATCTATGTAATAATTAACATTTCTGTTGAGTTAATTCCTAGTATTTTACTTTCTTATTCTATTTACATGTGATACAATTTTTGTGTTTTGTACATAACTTTGGTGTCCTGCAAATTTCAAACCTTACTAACTGAAGAATGGTGTATAAATAATTGATTTATTTACAAGCTTGCAATGTTATAATGTTTAGTTTCACTTTATCTTTGATTTCCAATCAGATCATCTCATTCTGGGTCATGGTTTTAAAAATATTTAGATTTCTGTAAATGGAAAATGTTTGGTGTCCTGCAGTTATGTACATACCAGTGCATCAGAATCTATACAAAAACATATTGTATACTTTCAAAATGACAATGTAATGGTGTATATAGGTGAATGAAGAGCACTGATAACATTGGATTCCGCATTTTAACTTGTATGTGTTATTTAATCAACAATGAATGTGGACACCGAGTTATGTACGTGACAGTTATGTACGTATTCCATGTTTTGTTTTTCCAATAAGACCACCTATATTTAGTTATTTGTCATGGTAGGTAGTAAAAAATGTATAAGACATACACACATCTGATTTGGTGAGAAGAATATTACAAAATATTGCAGTTTGAACTTTTTCATGTCATGTACATAACTAAGACACCATTATGAAAAGACACCGAGTTATGTACGTTACTACCAATCAAAAATTTGATATAATTATCATAAATAAATTTATTTATTCCAAACAGCATGAATTGCACCCTTCTGCATTTTCATTTAAACAAACATTTATTTAATTTAAGGGACAAGAAGTTATTATTTGAATGTAAAACTACTTACTTTTGGTGTCCACAGTTATGTACGATTAAGTACAGAAATCTTACATTTCAGTCCTGTAATAGTAGTTTACAAACTATTTACACATTGCAAATTATGTTTCATTCAGGAAACACATCATTCCTTCAATTGAAGTCGTTATCAGACTAATGCAAAACCTTATCTGACAATGAGGCAAAGAGAAAGCATGTAGAGAATAAGATGTACTGTACATAACTCGGTGTCCACATTTGTTTTGGCCATATTCTAATAACTAAATTTAAAAAAAGTTGATATGGCAATGGTTTTAAGTTTTGTTTACAGTATGTTTTAACATCTAATGTACTTTGTCAGAAAAAGTAAAATTATAAGGGAAATATCAGCATGAAGTGGACACCGAGTTATGTACGTAACTTTTTTGATGATGTGATATTTAGCTACTGATTGCCACTTAACCGCAATGTGTTAAGGTCTGATTTTTTTAGCTATATGTTGCATAATGTTTGCAGATTACAAAAATAATGTTGCCTCAGTCTATAATTGACTTTTAAAATTCACCTCATATGTAACACTTTTGTGCCCTTGATCAGAGCCCTGCACATACATGTTCGTGTATAAATGCCTCTCTTGACCCAGGTTACATTTGAAATGGTTACTTAATAATAATATATCAAATACCTTGTATCACACTCTGCGCTAGTGGTAAAGTCAGAACTACCTGTACATCCTGGATTATGATATCTGTGCATGAGGTAGCATGAAGCATACATGTACATTATATCTCCATACGGTACATGTGAGTGAAGCCTTTCAACATTCCACTAGAAAAATCAGAGCGCATAATCTCACTTACAACCAGCAAAACTAACTACTTACAAAAACCAGAAAGGGGGGGGGGGTATTGTGAGCATTCAGCATTCAGCTATCTAGTCTTTCTATATAACCCAAGTTCAACCCATGCTGATATCTTTTGGAAGTGCTCTAACGACAATTGCTCCAGTCAATACACTGTATTTCATTAAAGTTTAAAGTAAGGGTGAAGGCTACAATAGGGTTTTAGGTTAGGTGAGGTTTACACTTTAGAGTTAGGTACAGGCTTTAATAGGAAGGCCTACAATTTTGGGTCCAATGTTAAAGTTAGAGTTGGGGTTCAATTTGGTTTAGGGTTAGGTTTAGGTTTAGGGACAGGCTTACAGTAGGAAGGTCTATAGTTTTTGGTCCAGTATATCAGTTGATTGTTTGGTTAGGGTAGGATACTAATCATGGAACAATTGTGGCGGGAGCATGTATCAGACAACTCTTTTGGATGATGATGTAATGGTTTGAACTTTCTGTAGGTTCTAGAATGCTGTAAACATTAGGAGCATGCCTTTTTTTACTCACACGTCACTATTTTATTATAGAAATTTACACCATTTGCACCTTCACCTGCTGTCACAACACATCCCATCCCAGGCCAGTTTAGCTCAAAAAGCTGCTTTAGGGATTATATCACAAAGGTTAAGAATTATCTGAATGATACGTGTCTGTATAAAACTAATACACACTCACCCTAAAATCGATTCCCACTGTTGAGATAAAGCTACCGGATAGGAATGCGCCGTCTTTAAAGCGAACCAGTAAACATGTTTTACCGACCCCTGAGTCTCCTATTAGCATCACCTGCAAAAAAGAAGAAGATAAGAACGATACTGAATTAATAAGATTTAAGTATCAAATTCATCAGAAATTGTGATTTGTTAAACATGAATGAAAATTACAGAAACCACTTACATGTACAATGTACATGTCATGAAACTTCTAAACAAAACCCAATGCATAATATTTATATTTGATCTACAAAATCCCTCTCCAAAAAGAAGAGTACTGTACTGTTTAATATTTTCCTTGCACATAATGTATGTACAGTATGAACTGTATGTAAAGGGGGAGATGATTTAAAAAAAAGATGTATTCAAATCAATTCTTTAAAATAAATTCAATGATATACAATTAAATAATTCTTGTATCAGAGATCAATTGACTATTGGCAAAGAAGTACTGGTATTAATCAGAGTTATGAATGTTCATGTAGGTCAAGTATAAATAAATCAAAATCATATTTATCAAAAACAAACAAACAAGGTGTTAAAAAGTGACACCATATTAAAATTGTTTTCTTTTGATTATACATGCATGCCATGTTCAAGCAAACTGGTTCTTTTGGGGATTGTTAAATAGTGGAAGAAATGTGTCATCTGGAATACCAATTACGTTAGCTAATTACATACTCTCATGCAAACATCATTTTCGGAATACCACCCCAGGCTCTCACACTTGGTTTCACCAGTCACCGCCCTTGTCACGATCCTCCTAAGGGATCTACCTTATGCCTCAGTCACACTTTTGCATATTTGGCTCGCGTCTTGCTGCATATTTATGGCAAGCCGTTTTAACATTTATTCCTATTTCTTGAAATCAAGAATTACCATTGGTTTACAACAGAAAGTCATTTCTTGATATAAAAAAATAGGAATAAATGTTAAAACGGCTTGCCATAAATATGCAGCAAAACGCAAGCCAAATATGCAAGGTGTGACTGAGGCATAAGAGATGACATCGAATGCCGGAGGCAGTCATCTGAAAACCCTTTAACTTTTCTTCTACCTTTCCTTTATTTCTTTATCTCATGCTCAAATGTTGCTAACCCAGCACGCATACAAGAAATAAAATGGTGCATAATCCTAATTAGAATAATGCGCACAAATGAATATGAGATAATTAGTATTCTGAAAATATTTATCTTTTCTTTTATCTTATCTTCCATGATATAAAGTACAAGAATATTTACAACGGGGTAGAGGCTGTTGTACATGATAGCAGCAATTTTTCTAGCTCAGCTTCGGCAATACATGCTTGAGCAGCGAGAAGGAGGCTCTGTGTGCCCCAAGATATCATACATTGTAGCTCAACAACAGACTAGGGTTTGATAATTTTCAATTTTGTGATTTAATTCTAGCGGGAGAAGAGGAACCATTTTGTTGATTAATTGCAACAAATAGAAGATCTACGCGCAACTTGTTAATTACGCCCCAAATTTATATGATTGGTTGACCTATTTACATGTACATGTATATAAAATCTACTTTGATTTTTAAGGTCTCAAAACTTGGGGGTGTCAAAGATAAGATAGAAGCAGAACGTCCAAAGACAATAAACCACAAGACAATTTTCAGAATACATGTACCAAATTAGAAGAATGTTAGCGCACTATTATCCGTGGAAGATACAAGAAAACTTACAAGAAATCTTACAAGGATTTTCAGGGAATACCACCCCTGGTCAATCCATGTAATAATCAGGAACGAGGAGGAGGAGGAGGGTATCTCCTTTGATATTCTAACCCATATCTTGGCCTTTGACATTTCAAGCCACGTCTGGTTAGCTTGGAGAAAGTAATACTAATTAGGCTCTACTGATAGATGTTTTCGCCGCTGGCATCGTCTAGTTTCCAGACACAAACCCTTGTACATGTAGATGTAGATGATAACAGGTAGCACAGTGTCTGGAGGTCTGAACTGTAAGACTATAGATGGTTTGCGCTTCAAAGACTGAGTTAGGTTTAATGGAAAATACAAGTTTAATACACACCTAATTTGAAAGAAAGCAGAAAATTGAATAAAATCAGATATAATTTAAGAAAGTTAGAGGTAATGTCACTGTAAAGTCGTGCCGGACAACTTTCCCATTTTTTTCAACACAAAATAACTAAAATGTAATTTTTTCAAAATGTATGCATCGGGGGGGGGGGGGGGGGGGGTGTTTCCTTTTTTAGGGCATCTAATATACTATCCGTTATATATTTTGAGTAGTGCCCCAAGGTAGAAGGCTGTTACAGTCTTACTATAGGAGAAATACAGAAATTAATGATACATCTAATATACTATCCGTTATATATTTTGAGTAGTGCCCCAAGGTAGAAGGCTGTTACAGTCTTACTATAGGAGAAATACAGAAATTAATGATACATGTATTTTTGTAACCAACAACAAGAGAGTTATCAGTGTTTACATGTTCATGTACTGTATAGTGTCACAACTCAATTTGTGATTTGAATAGATCGAATGATTTCGTGCTTCAAAAATTCATACATGTATCTTTCTTATTATTGGCCTAATTTATTTTAATCTTTCATTATTCTTCACTTATTTTCTGCTTCCATGCAAATGCACTTTGAGTTTGGATTGCCCTTTAACTCAAGGCAACAATGTATTTCTCATTCAAGTTGGCCAACAGAAAAAGACAATGCATAGCATGAAATGAAACACTTAGCCATACGAGCATACAAGGTGTGAATTTGTAGACTGGGCCTATGGACAGGTGGGTTTGCCATTGTGCCTGGTATAGCAAGATTGCATACATGTATAATCCAGTTTATGAAAATGAGATGAAAGAGAATAACATCAATATGTAGATAATAATAACACAAATATTTTCCTTTCACAAGCAGCTCACAAATGTAGGCCTACAGCACACTGTGCAATACATCTTTCAGAGTATACTATTGTATCACCCAAAACTATTTAACTCTGTACATTAAATACATTTATGTTAGAGGCTTCATGTTGCTTAACATAAGAGTTAATTTCTATAAAGAGATATTGCAAGTAAAGATAAACTCCCATCTAACATTAAACCAACTACATGAACAGTGCCTGTAGTGAGTGAGACTACTTGCCGCACCCGTGTACAAACATTTGCCCGGTAAAAAGTTTTAGAGCTTGACTTTAGCTGTACATTATTTTGTGTGTGACTGGCATAGAAAGTTTAAATCTACCATGACTGTATGACAACAACAAAAAAATACAAAAAAATGAGAGAGAGAGAGAGAGAGAGAGAGAGAGAGAGAGAGAGAAAGAGAGAGAGAGATAAAGAAAGAGAGATAGAGAGAGGGAGAGAGAGGGAGAGAGAGAGAGAGAGAGAGAGAGAGAGAGAGAGAAGGAAGGGGGGGGGGGGGAGGTGATTGCTTGAACAACAGAATGGGAGGACCCCATGGGTACACAGATTTATCTTTTCATCTATAAATCAGAAAAGGGACTGGCCTGAAAATTTCAGGCTTCATCAAGAAAATACCTGCAAGTGCATGCATCTAAAGCATTTAACAAAAAAGAGAAATGCGGCCTAGAAAATAGTGGAGTTCACAAGTTTACTCCTCAAGATGAACTTATACTTGTTGTTTTGAAGGGTTAATAGTATTCTTCTAACAGTTGATCTCTAATTTTGTGGAATGCATTGAGTATATCTTTCATGGTGACACAAAAGGCTCATTCATTCATACAGGGAGGTGGGAAACATGTTTCCCACCTCCCTGATTCATATGATCATGATGCAGTTAGCATGTTAAAGTAAACCGAATAGCATTTGATTATGGATCCTATAACACATTGGACCTTAAATGTGTCTACCTTTTCTGTATCTTACAACAAAAATAAATAAACTCAGATGACCGGTACACACATGTACACTTCAGAAGGTCAGACCACTGTACACATGAACACAAAAAAAGTAGTTTGTTGTTTTATAGTTTGTACACCCTTTTCACTACATTCAGAGTTCCTTTTATGCAAGCTTCATATAAATTTCTTGTGGTCTGAAGTTCTGAACAAGCTAATAGGCAAAGGTTTTTACAATTTAAACATTTTAAATTGTAAAATCCACACATGTGTTGTGGTGTTGTTGCTTGGGGGAATCATCATTCACCCCTCAAGATTTTAACTAGCATATCTTGTTTTGTTTGCTTTCTTTGTTCACACTTTCTTCATAATTCTATGCATAAATGCAAACAAATCAGGGGAACTTTTTTTATCTTTTGGCAGAATTAAAAAAAAAATGGAACCTTTACTATGTGCTATTTAAGAAAAAAAGGCAAGATTTTGTATGGCAATTTGGTCTAGCAAAATCAACAAATCTATCTCGTTCATCTTCTCTATTGACCCTTCATGTGTAACATGCCAGAAAGCGCCTGAATATTATCATAATTTAAGGACACAAAAAGCAGTATAAACAACATTTGATTAAAATCTATTATAAACACAAGGATAATGTAGCCATTACAGTTTAACACATCAATTGGTTAAAAACCTTGGACATCAAGGGACCAGTAATATGTAATTTATTTTACCAGAAAACCAGATCAATATTTGAGCTTACTGTATCTACTAGCAATTTTGACTTGAAAATGTCTGATAGTTCAATTAATGATGTTTGAAGGCCATGAGACACCCCTAATTGACATCATTAAGGAATTCCCATGAAAGCTCCCCTAATGACCAGCCATTTATAAGCAGGTATAATTTAATGTTGGAATATACCTTCTCCAAAGCTGAAGGGAAAGGTCGCATGCCAATTGCCATCTGGACATATTTTTTATGCAAAGGGGGGGGGGGGGGGCATTGATGTTAAAGGTACTATTCAGTATTGAATTGAAGAAAACAAAAAGAAATTAAAGTGGATGGATTGCAAGTGACCCAAAATAGATAGGAATCCAGAGAGGCTTAATTACTTCAGAAAAGCTTTTTTTTTAGAGGGCTTTAGAAAACAAAAATGAGAAAAAATATATATATAAAAAAAAAAATTCAGGGCGATTCTCTATAAGTCGCAGGACAATCGAGTAACGATATACAGATATCGCACTGGACATTTTTAGAATCATTTTCTAACCTTTTAAGAAAAGGAATCAGCAGTGAAGATTTGTTTCATAGTACTATTACCAGGGCCCAGGGGGCTCTATGAAGATGACAATTAACTTTAAATTTTGCTTTCTTGCCAAGATAATACGTTGTACAGGGCACAGAAAATATGATCTTCTTGAAATTCTATTTTATATGGATGCACAAAACTCTCTGAGTTACTTATCACTGAAAATGTACTTAATTTTAATGGATAATCTAGATAATTGTTATACATGTATTTAAGTTGGCTTTAATATTCCTTAAACCTTGAATACATGTATATCTTTCACTTAAAATGCAAATAACATCTTCAAGACAATACATATAATGTACTGTAAAGTGGATTTAGTGGTTTATTCCCTTGACTCTCATTACAGTAAGTCAGTGGCCTTATTATAACTACATGCACATTATGTAATGTGTGTTTGGTAGGGTACTTTAAATAGAGAACATTTCTAGGCCTCAAATACTCAATCTAAGTAGAAAAATATTGAGGTGCATTAAATGAAATAAAAATTGCCTACATGTATAAACATCAAAATGCAGATGCAACTTGCTACAACGTGGAAAATGAATACTGAATCCTTACAATGTACACATTGCCTCGCTGGCTACTTTGTATGAAAATGGAGAAGGTAATTAAAGATTTTGAGCCACATGCATGCACTACTTATGAACACACACCCAAGCCATCGGTTTGTGTGTGCGTGCGCGTGTGTGTTTGTGAGTGTGATTAAAGGGCCGTGCAATCAACTCCTGTAATATTATGTGAACATGTAATTTATTACACTCTAGGGAGGCAATCTGGGGCTGTAATGATTTGCAATCTAAACGGTATGAAGCTGGATTTGAAATAGCAGTGGGGCCAAGGATTACATTTTGGCATGTACAGTACATACATGTAGGCATACAGTGTAAATGTTCATGTACCGGTATACATGCACATTGTATACATACAATATATGAATTCAATTTGCTTCAGAAAGAAAATACTGATGAACATGTACTTCCACTTGTAATCTACTGGAAAAAAACATTATAATTAAGCAGTGAGAAACTATTGAAAATAAATTTCCAGAAACAGCAAATTACAATATATACCGTAACTAATATTCAAATTAAGGTAATTTTTAGTTAAAGTAATGACAGAAAATAAAATTCCATAGATGTGACCAAAATTAAGAGATACATATGCCTTCCCAAACAATTTTGGTACTGGTAGAAAAGAACAAATAATTTTGTGAACAGGTGATATCTGCTATATTCCTCTTATAGTCTAGCAACATTATGTCTCTACATTGCATACAGTCTTTCCAGAGCAAGAATGGCATTAACTCTGTATTATAGTGTATGAGGCATTCAGGTACATGTGTGTAACACCCTTCTGGTTTTAAATACCGGAAGGAGATTTGTAAACCATCTAGGCACAGAAATACAGTTGTATTGTAACATCAAAGTGTGTCTGATATTGCATACTAACAAACAAACAAACATGAAAAACATCCATTTACAATTTAACCATGGACCTACATGTACATGTATGTACTAAGAAGGTCCATGATTTAACCCACATTTATTGTTAACAAGGTATTCTACAGCCTGCTACACTGTAAGTGCTTTTCAATTATTTAGACAAACATCTTCCATTATTTAGTTTGTTCTCAATAAGACATTTTTGCATGTCATAAAGCTGTATAATTTTTTTAGCAATTCATTTTTGTGCAACCTCCGATTCTACATACAAACATGTACAACATTATTGAAAAAACAAAATTCATCCTAAGTAATAAACCAGCAAAAAGTAAATTTTTTAGCTCTCAATAACAGTACTTGTTTCTTCTTCAAGACTGGAAGAAAAGACAGAAAAAGACAAGAAGAGAAAGAGAAAGACTGTGTGAGAGAGAGAGAGTGTGTGTGTGTGAGAGAGAGTGTGTGTGTGTGAGAGAGAGAGTGTGTGTGAGAGAGAGAGAAAGAGAGAAAGAGAAAGAGAAAGAGAAAGAGAGCGGAGAGCGGAGAGAGAGAGAGAAAGACAGAGAGTGTGGGTGTGTGTGTGCGTATGTGAGATGGAGTTATGGGAGTGAGCTCTAATTTTTTTTTTTTGGAGAAAATATTTAGCACCAACTCAGCCAGTTGAATAAGCGAATACCTAAGCGGGGGGAGGGAGCACTCATTTTTTTGTGTCCCGGGCCCATCCCCCCCCCCCCCCCTAAATCCGCCCCTGCAATTAAACTAGTGTAGTGTCAAATTGTCTCTGCATGTTCTCTCAATTAATTAATCATTTTAATATGCACACAATATAGAAATATGGCAAATTTTGAGTATGCCCCGAATTTCTGTTCATAATTTATATGAGTTTAGCCTCTCAGCTGCTATGCATCAACATACACGTCCATCGACCACAACACACATAAAATGTGCCGCCGGTGACCCGTACTCACCTTGCACGCGAAGTCATACTCTCCACCGAACGATCCCGAGCGCACTACTCCGTTACTGTTGTTTGCCGTACTTGCAGCCGACATGGTGCAAGATTTTTTCTTCTCCTCAAATAAAACGATTAAACTCCATGCAGCAGGCAATAAACGACGTGGAAATACTCCTTTATGTTCCAGGAAAGATTCCGTTTATAACTCCTGTGACTGCTTCCCTGGCACGGCTTTTGTAAAAGGAGGCTGAGCTGAGCTGAGGAAAATCCAAGATTGATTCAACTACTAGACAACCAACGTCTTCAGCTTTGCAGTGATAGAGAAAGAAGCCAAAATAGATATGGAAACCACATCTGCTGTCAACCCGTCGTGTTTACACAGTCGCTGCGCCCGTTCAAAAACAAGCCCAAATGAGCAAGGAAAATCGCACTTATTCAACGGAAAAGAAAGCCAAACAAAATGTGTTGGTGCCCTCTGTGAGAATATACACCACAATGTAATCAAAGCTCTCGGAGTCTTTATGACGCACTGCGTCTCTTTTATGCCGATGCTGTGATTTCTGAGTGTCGGAGTGCCAATAACAGAAAATGAGCTACCGGTAAGCATCACTTTCAAAGTTTTCTTCCCCATCTCAACCATAATAAAATCGTCTCCGGAAGGCCTAAATAAAGGGCAGTTATTACTTTAAAAAAACCTCTTTAATGATGATTATACACAACAATGTTGACAGCAGTAGCATCGTCGTCGTCGTCGTCGTCATCATCATCATCTCTAAAGGGAGAGTGATGGTAATTTACAGTGATCATTAAAATAAAAGAGAAATTACATAAATAATAATATTGACGAATATGATGATAATGTTGATTATATTGAAGATAACAATAATGATCTTATTCACATCTACGGCAACACTACATAATAGGCAACATTATCTAAGTCATCATATGGTAATATCAATGTTCGTATGTAATATGACAGCGCTGAATATGAATATGCAACAAAATGCAACAAAACTCATCTATCCCGTTAATGACCATAAAACGAAAACAAGGGGTAAAACTGGGTCAAGGTTGACGAGATTGAATACATCCGGTTTCTATTATGACGTCATAATGCTCCACGCGCGCATTGTTTACATTTTGCAATTGTGACGTAGATAATTCAAGCGCATCAGTTGAGGGTTTAATACGCGCGACACAGCGCTCTCAAAAGTCACGCGCTCAATGTTGACATGGTGATGATCATGATGTCACGTAACAAAGTACGTTGTAAATGTACGTATGTGATAAAAAGTTTATGATGTGGCGGGGATTAAATAAAAAGCAAGTGCATGCATGAACGCTTTTCGGATATTATTTTGGGACAAAATCTTTAATTGAGCAAGCCATGCAAATGTTCTTTGGAAGTTAAGCCTTAATCTACGTGATTTAAAATACTAATTTTTGTATTTTCAGCAGACTGAATGCAATGTGTGAACCTTGGTGCAAAATGGTGAGTTGGCAATACGATATCGTTCCAGTGAAGTTCCCTGGTGGAATGGATCGTATGGGGCTTGAAGGGGAAGGGCGATCGAGGGACTAGATATTGAATGCCCACTCATGTATTTACTCCATCTAACAATTGTATTGTAGTCTACTCCTGGTATAATACACACTCTAGACTAGACTAATATCATAAGGAAAGAGGTTTACCGGGTTCGTTTTGAAATAGATCAGTCAGAGATTAGAATGAGGCGGAAAGAGCGAGATAGAGAGGAGAGGGGGGGGGGGGGGTGATTATCTAGAATTTAGGGTCTAAGATAAGAAATATTATTAGTCTAAAAATATTTATGAAATATGGCGTGTAAAGTAAACTTCTTCAAATTAGATCTACCGTTTAAAAATCAACTGACCGGATACATAACCTGTACGGATACGTTTAGGTATAGATTTACCACGAATTCTTAATCATGTTTTAATGACTAAATACCAATGTTCGCAAACAAAGTTAATCAGCATTTCATTGTTAACATTTTTTATCATCAGATCCTGAATTCGGGATGACAGCTTTACTTTTCTCCACTCTCTTCTTGGTCATCACTTTGTTTCAGACATCTTCAGGTAGGTCTAGACCTAGGTCCAAATGATCATATCAGGAAATGAACTGCTGAAAAGAGGTTTTTAAGAGGATGTCATAGTTCATACAATAAGTTGGTATCACTTTTGATGACATATTCTCTCAAAATTAAGAATCAAGGCCCTTATCGGTCTGTTATCAATATTTTCATAATTTCACACGGAATTCCATTTTCCATTAGTGATACGATTTTCGAAATCTTACCGTCTTAAAAAAAAAAAATAGATAGACCTATGGACTGTCCGCGAATTAATCACGCGCGTACTATGTTCACACCACCAGGCAGGATGACACAACCGATGAAATCATCGAGATAGATTACAGCACATTTTACTCTGCAGTTGCTGGTACCAATATTCACCCAGGCTTTCTTTCTCCTTTGTCTACTAATACTATAGACTCTGGAAAATGTTCTGCATTCCGAGCATGTTACATGACACGGCTGTGACTATTTTAACTTATCACATGTTAATTAAAGTTGATAAAGCTCAACTTCTTCAAATCAAAAGGATCCTCAATATTCCCAAAAGTGCAGCTGACGAAGCCGTGTATCTCCTGACTAATCCCAACCAATTAGTGCTCAAATCTATGTCAACCAACTTCTTCTACTCGGAAAACCTCTTACACTTTACATAAGCCGCTTTGAGCAGAAAATATTTCTTTATGCTGTTAACCTCAATACTCCATTATTCAGAATGTGGAGCAGTCTTCTGCCTGCGTTAAATTGCCAAAATTAAAATTCCTTCTTCATGCAATCATCTAATACTGACAGTGGAAGTGATTGGTGAAAAAGAAATCGGTGCAAGATCTTTGCGAGAAGGAGCGTCTCGGAGCAATCTTTATAAAAAAATTCTATGTCATCTTAGAATCCTGATCAAATATGTCACCCTCCTGACCGATATCCCACATTATATTTCTTCTCTTCAACTTCGACAAGCTGTTATTATTACATATACAAAATCTAACCAAACTCAAGATAGGCTCTTTAAAATTCACATTTCTTCTTCCAGCAAGCGCCAGCTCTGTGATCATGAGTTTGAAGATAACACACATTTTCTTGCCGTCTGCGATGCCCTTGCGTCAGAGCGTATACAGTCTTACAACATCATCATCAATCGAATGGTCAGTTTAGAACTCTGTGTTCAAACTACAACCCTCTACGTATGGACACGTTTCTTCAGTCTGTTTTCTTCATTCAAGACTTCTCCTTAACGAGAGACGTCAGAAACTTCCTTCACTGCATCTTTCCTCATTTTCTACTTAAGATCCACTCTTCTCGTGCCTCTCTATATGGTCTGCTTGATATTAAAGCTTACCACTTATCATCGAAATTATCGGAGAAAGAAACACAGGAAGAAGAAGAAGAGATGAACATCGCAAATTCAAGGAGCTTAACCTTTCTCGCTCAACTGTTAGTGAGGATCTTTTAGATAGGGCATGGACCTATTACGGATGGACATTCATCGTTTTCTTAATGAATTCATTGTGATTGTCTCCGTTAATGTCGTCTCAATAACATTCCGTACTTGTTTCTTCCCTTTGGTCTCATGATGGTCGCCGGCAAAAAGCCGGGACAGAATCAAGATAGTGATTTTACACATGTTAATCTACATGCGCAGAAGATAATTACTCGCCTAAATCATTTAAAAGCGATGTGCAGTTCTGGCTTATAATCGGAAATTGTTGTTCCGTGTACTGTACATGTATTTAATTTTGAAAAACATGTTGATATTACCAGATAGAGGTTATTTTGGATTTTTTGGTTGTGATTTAAAATCCCGTTTCCCCCTATTTCCTCATAATATTCCAGAGTTACAATGCACAGGGCTGATACAGATCATGGCCTTCTAATTGTTATGCCTCCGCCACCGAAGGTGGTGCCGGAGGCATCATGTTTTCGGGTTGTCCGTCCGTACGTCCGTCCGTCCGTCCCGTTTGACCGTTATCACAATATCTCAAGAACCATTTAAGATTTAAACTTAAGACTCGGGAATAGTATTTATCACCATAGGAAGACGATCTGATTAGATTTTGGAGTACGTAGGTCAAAGGTCACAGGTCACAGAGGTCAACTTATGAAATTCCTTGTATTGAGTTTGTTAGCGCGATATCTCAAGAACCATTTGAGATTTAAACTTCAAACTTAAGGATAGTATGTATCACCATAGGAAGACGATCTGATTAGATTTTGGAGCACGTATGTCAAAGGTCAAGGGTCACAGAGGTCAACTTATGAAATTCCATACATTGAGATTGTTATCATGATATCTCAAGAACCACTGGAGATTTAAACTTCAAACTTAGTGATAGTGTGTATCACTATAGGAAAACAATCTGATTACATTTTGGAGCACGTAGGTCAAAGGTCAAGGGTCATAGAGGTCAACTTATGAAATTCCATACATTGAGATTGTTATCATGATATCTCAAGAACCACTGGAGATGTAAAAACTTCAAACTTAAGGATAGTATGTATCACCATAGGAAGACGATCTGATTAGATTTTGGAGCACGTAGGTCAAAGGTCAAGGGTCACAGAGGTCAACTTATGAAATTCCATACATTGAGATTGTTATCATAATATCTCAAGAACCACTGGAGATTTAAACTTCAAACTTAATGATAGTGTGTATCACCATAGGAAGACAATCTGATTAGATTTTGGAGCACGTAGGTCAAAGGTCAAAGGCCACAGCGCACATTATGAATGCAAAAACAGCTTGTGATCGCGTTATCTCAAGAACCGATTGATGGATTCATGCCAAAATTAGGTCATGTTTGTTACTTGCAGAGCCAATGAACTGAGTAGATTCTTGGTTCATAAGGTCAAAGGTCAAAGGTCATGGGCCCATTATGTATGCAAAAATAGCTTGTGAACGCATTCTCATTAGAACTGACAGATGGATTACTATTTAACTCAGAACATCTTGCAGAGCCAATGAACTGAGTAGATTTTATGGTCATGAGGTCAAAGATCAAAGGGTCATATATGTATATGAGAAATTGCTTGTAATCACAATATTCTGAGAACCTGTCAATGGATTACCATTGAACGTGAATTCAATTTTTTTTTCTGTATTGGTTTGTAAAATTGCTCTATAACGGAGGCATCATTTTCGACTGCGCGCAGTCGAATTCCATCTAGTTTTATAAGGTCATAGGTGTGTGCGAAAGTTTGCGAATCAGTAATAATACATTTCATATCACCAAAATCGTCTGCTTTTCAACTTTGCTGCTCCCCATTGGGGATGCTTTTATTTAAGACACACTCTTACAAAGCACACCATCCAAACAAAAACCAAGAAAGGGAAACTGCTCCTTTGTCAATGACCGAAAATGCTTACGCAGTCGTTATTGTTAAAACAGCTGAATGTTCTCATTAAGATGCACATAATCAGAAGGCGGCGACTATGATTGGATCAAAGAAAGAATCACGTGAATGTCCATCCGTAATAGGTCCATGGATAGGGGGATCTATTTCTTATATGAATCCGGAGGCTTTTTTGCTTTAAAAAAAAAGTCGGGTAAAGAATTGCCGATGGTGAGTGTAAGACAAATTTTGGCATTTAAAGGCCTAAAATTATTTTCCGCACAAAAAATTGATCGCGATTGGGCAAAACGTTTTTCAAATTTGGCTTTAGATTTCCCAAAAGCTGGTAGGACATGCCATTAGTCTCATGTTTGGAGAAAAAAAAACATTTATCCAGTGTTTTCTTGCAGTTTATGCTATGCATTAAAATCAATGCTAAACAAAATTGAAACGAAAGTTCGTTTTTTTTAATCCATTGCATCATTGGTGATACCTAGGAACTGAAGTCGCTGAAACGCCTCTTTTAAAAGATGCGAATGGGCCACGAATGGAAAACGCCCTTTTGCTGCTAAAGTCTACAGAAAGGGAACGTTTTGGAGCCGAGTGCATGACTCCTGAAAAGTTTTGTTCCAGAGAAGAGGTAGCAGATTTTATATGGCACACTGAACACGTGAAAAGTATCGGCGAGGTAAGTGAAAGAAATGTGTCGGGTGGGAGAGAAAGGGAAGGGAGAGATCAAAAAGGGAGTGAGAGAAATGAGGACAGAGTGGAGGGGCAGTATTAAAGGGATCCGGTAACTTTGTCTCAGATTCTGAAATAAAATTCTGGATTTAGCTCATGATGCAATGATAATTATAAACCTTTAGGTCAGCCAGGAACCCCATGAATTTTACAAGCCGATCGCCTGTCTGATTATCAAGATATTTATGATTGGAATTACAAATTTTGAAAACCGTTCGCCTGACGGTTTTCATAACACTACAGTCTATTGGGGAAAACGAGTATGGTAAAACCGGTCACCCAAAGATTTTTTACTTTTTTGAGGCACTTCTTGATCATTTTGAAGCGCAATTTTTTTAGGGCTTCAATATTACACCATATCACAGACATTGATAACACGTAGGGCCGTGAATCTCAGATTTAACATTGTTAAACGATCCCTTTAAGCAGGGTACAAATAGCAACAAAGAAATGCCTCATTCTCTCCTGTTAAATAAACGAAACCAAAACCCAAAACAAAACAATGAAACACCAGGGTCCAGTCTAAAAAATGATCCAAATTTATTGCAAGTCCTCTACTTGATCTCAAGTTTGCAGTCCCCTATTTCTTATATCCATAGTTGCGATTGATATGAATCGTAAATAAATTGCGACTAATATCACCTCTTTATAAGACTAGGCTCAGACATATAAAATAAAGTAAACAATGTTAAAGATATTATTTTAAAAAACCTTGGCTGCATGAATTATAAGAATTTGAGCTAGACATGGAATCCGTTGCTATCTGTTTTTACTTCTTATTCTATTATCTTTCAGAGTTGGTTCTGGCATACATACGTGTGCTTGAAGCAAGACAATGATCAGCTCTGCCCAGGTAAATAGCTCTTTAGTGGGGATACCACAGTACTCCTATATGGTATTAATGACTGCTTTGAGAGAAATAGTTGTTTTTATACGCTCAAGGGAAGGTTACATTTGGGCTATTGCCCTCGGCA
>JAVYIG010012022.1:0-25000 GCA_035222895.1 Strongylocentrotus droebachiensis | reverse complement strand
TCTTCTCCTCCTCCTCATTTTGCTTATTTAAAACTAATGAAATAATGGACAATTTTATTGAAAAAAGGCTATAATAACTTTTGCTTTGTATTTAAAGGGAAATTTCAATTTGTATATTGCTTTGAACGGAGTGGGGAGGGGTATTATTAACTTTACCGACAGGAAAAAAAAACTGTTATTGATAATACGTATACAACAGTCACCAGATTAATTCAATGTCTAAAATGAGTGCTTGGTGTTTTTCTCTCTCTCTCTCTCTCATTTCATCACAACAGAATCGTTATTGGTCACGTCTGAATTGTTATAAGTTCTTCGAGGGGTGCCCAGGTATGTTCCCTAGCAAATAAAGGACTATAATTTCTACTTTAACAAACTGTGGAAAGGGAACCTGATAGCAAATATTAATCTGCAGGGCCCCGTTTTATAAAGAATTGCGATTGATCTAAATCAATCGTAAGTTCTCTATTTAATCGCAAGTTTGCAGTCTCCTATCTCTTATGTACATAGTTGCGACTGATATCAGTCGATAATAAGTCTCGATTAATATCAATCGTTGCAAGATTGGCCCAGAGATCATAAACTACGCATTCGTCATTATTACCGACAATTCACTGAGAGATTCTCTTGAGATAATCTGAGAGTTCCCGCTATTTCCCCGGCCGAGTATCAAAGGCATCATTTCAGTGTCGAAAATGCAACATGTTTAGAGCTATTCCAAACGATGATTTAATATAAATTAAACGGATGGCGTTGATATAGAATACAGCCTTGAAGTCACATCTCTGGATATAATGGTTTTTCGTGCCGAATAGAATGCTCGTTCCTTATTAAAACATGAAAATTAATATCTATTCTTCTTTACACGATGATAGTTACTTCTTGTGTTCTCCGGAGATTTCCTATGATAATCGTAAATTCGTAGCCAAATGACAAATTATTGATATCTGACTTTATATTCCACATACTAAGAATCTTGCTCTACGATTGGTCAAAAGTACATCACATGATGAAAGACAGTTCGCCCATCATTGATGGGAGAAGAAAAGTTCGTTGCACTGTGTAGATAGTAGTACTATCTACACAGTGCAACGCACTCTCACTGACGATAGAAGTACTATCTACACAGTGCAACGCACTTTCATTGTATACGCTGCGTATTGCTCTCCTCTTTAAGCGCTTTTAGTGTTTAGTACGATAACGTTGGTCACGCGCGAACTATATGGTCACACCACCATAATGCAGGAACTATACGTATCGTACACCGTTTGCTAGCTGTTAATGGATGACTTGTTGCTTTAAAATGACGGAATAAGCGAAATGTTTCCGATGCGTAATATAAAGCAAATAATCACCTTTTGGTTTCAGGCGATGGAAAACTATCACTTCCTCGGCAATCTGAATGTATACGCTATCTTTCCTCAGCTTCGCTTCGGAAAGATAGCTACATCCAGATCGCCTCGGAAGTGATATTTTGTCCCATCACCTTCACCAACGGTAGTTATTTGCTTAATATTCAAAAGTTGAGCGTTTCGGATCACTGTTACAACTATAGCTAAATCATATAATGCTTACGACATTTTTTTTGTTTAATAGTCAGGGGGTCTACGTTTTTAAGCTACATGACTGTGTAAGCTTATCAGTAGACCCCTCCTAAAATTACTCCATTACTTGCTTGTTTTAGATCTCAGTTTGTTCATTATGCTCTGTTTTTTTGTTTTCTCAATTTAAGGAAAAACTTTGTTATAAACTTGAATGATTTGTGGAACATGAACAAATACTCCACTATTCCCGTTATAGATCCTCGGTGATTTCGAGACTGCACTATCCCATGATCACCGTGGGCAATAGTTCTAACCGTGCCCCTCAGAGCAGTCAATATTTTTATATCATTCATATTCTATTTCTTTGTAATTTTCAAGTGGCCGGTGGTTGGTCAACGTGGGGTGAATGGAGTCCATGTACATCACGGTGCGGAACAGGGCAGTCCTTCCGCAGCCGACACTGTAACAACCCGCATCCAATAAACGGAGGTCAGCTGTGTCTCGGACCGCCAGTAGAAGAGAACGACTGTTTCGACGATACCTGTGCCAATGCTGGTACGTTCCACTTTTATCGTTTCAGAAATAAGTAATAAAAGTCATAGTAGTAGAGGTACTATCATTATTACTACTACTGCTGCTAATAATGATTATGATAATGATAATTCTTGGACGATAGAATAATAAAAGGACATAAAACAACACTCACGTTAAATTTGATCGACCCAAATGTTTGGTAAAAAACTTCTTAAACGTTTAAAAAAAACTAGGATCTGAGTTTGTTCATATATTCACCAACAGAATGCTAATGGTTACTTAACCTTGGGTTCTGAGAACAATCTCTCATATCCGATAATAAGGACATTTAGATTTGCACGATGACATAGTGGACTGCTACGTTTGACGTCATTATAATACACTGTGATGTCCTTTTAAGGCACTGCCAGTGCCGTATAAGGACGTCACGCGTAGCAGTCCACTATGTTGTCATGCACATCTCAAAGTCCCTATTGATGATGGCGTGGATACCCAAATGATCTATTTTCCTTTCGAAGTCGGTACTTTCCTAACGCCGTGGTCGCCCTGGACATCGTGCTCTGAGGGATGTGATCAAGGAACCAAAGTATCCACCCGACGTTGTCATGGCAGCGATACATGTACTGTGGGGACGGGAGATAAAGAGCGAGATGTGCGCACTCTGACGAGGCGGGCGCCCTGTATGACGAGACAGTGTCCAAGTAAGTACATGGTTTAGATCACGTGGTTTAGATCTTTACATATTTACGCCACTAAATACCTGCTCCTTCGTAGTCGAGCGCCCTTCGTACCTGACATTTCCCAAAGACTACATGCCTTAGGATACCTGCATTCAAAACTAGCGTAGGTAGTAAGAAGATTAAAATGACGCCTCAAAGGCTTACTATATGCCTGGCGTGATAAAGGAAAACGCTTGACACCCCCCCCCCCCGAGAAAAAAGAGAGATAATGCTATATTTTTGCTACGATCTTTTTTATGTCACATTTTCCGCGATGAACAAACTACCCAGAAGAATCCAACGATTCAGGTTTACAATGAGCTGACAAAGTGTATGGATGCCTCTGTTATCGCTGTAAGTTATTAGTTTAGGAGCAAAATTTACGACAGCTGGGCATTTTGGGCAGCTGTTACTTGTACCGCCCCTTTCGTGATCAATCAATACCCATATTATATTGTCAAGGCGTGCAAAATTATATAATAGTAATTCAAATATAAATGACATTGATCTTCACAGTACTCGGTGGATGGAGTGGTTGGGGTGAATGGAACATGTGCAGTTCGGTCTGTGGTTCTGGATATCACATCAGAGTGCGTGCATGCAGTAAGCCTTTACCCATCGGTGAAGAGAACGAGTGTCCTGGAGATAGGTACGAAAAACAGGCGTGCGTGCACGGATCGGACGAATGTGATCAGGCACCGGCAGATCGAGGTAACTATGCAAACTTCTATAAAGATATTGATGACTAATTTAAGAAAAAATGTATCAGTTCAAATAATTCTTGTTCCATTTTTTTTCTTTTGTCGAATGGCAAAATCAAATTTACAAAATTGGAATCTGCATATGCATATGATACATTTTAAAGATGCAATAAATGGTACACATTATCTTTATAATACTCTCAGTATTGCGTTTGCTATTATATGTTTGTTTAAAGTGATTTATATTCATATATAGAAATAGAATTGTAATTTTGAGCCTTGCAAGGCTCTTTTTGTTTGATTTTGTTATCTTATTTAGATGTTAAAACATCACAGGACTATACAGGACATAATGTTTTTTTTTTTTAATAAAAACAATTTTGATAAGTCTATATTTCTATTTGAATGAATAGAAGAATAGGGATATCAGATCTCATATTCTCTCTTGAAAACAAACAAACATACAAACATTCAAACAAAACTATGTACCTGTCTTCTTTAGATGTAGAAGGATCACATTAAAATCTGTATCGTGGAAAGAGATTTTGATATGCTATGTTTCAGAAAAATGGATACTCCTTTACAAGATATGGGCTTATTTTTCATTCCCATCCCTTTTATCAACTGTTTATTATCAAACCACTCAGCGTCCAACACTACATGTACTTCTTTGCTTCTAAGTGGGTTTTCTAATTTGTATGACTTTTTTCTTGTAATTCTTTCCTTTCTATTTAAAGCGCATAGGGACATGCTATCCTGTAATGTGTTATGCGCTATAAAAGAACTGAGTATTATTATTATTATTATTATCTTGATTTGACAGAATACGGTTTGTGGAGTACATGGTCTCATTGTAGCTCGTCGTGTGGGGGCGGTGTTAAGATGAGGCATCGATCATGCATGGATCATCAGACTCTTGAATGTACCGGACCTGTCTATAATACCTGGCCCTGCAACGTCAAACTGCCTTGTCCAGGTACGCAGGCGCGTAGCCAGAGTTTGATATTTGGGGGGGCACATACATGTAATCGATCGAGGTAAAAAAAAGGGGTCTACAAAATTTCAACCGATCCTGGAAATTTTAGGGGGGGCACGTGCCCCCCCGTGCCCCCCCCCCCCCCCCCCCCCCGTGGCTACGCGCCTCCCAGGTACGACCTAAAGGGAGTCCAACCATTCAAACGAATAATCTGTATACGATGTTTGGGTAAGGGGAGGGGGAAAAGAGGGGAAGGGGAAGGGGTTAAGAGTTGTCTTATTTAAAAGTGCCAACAGATAGTGCCATAGAGCACACTTTTTCGCCCTTTACTCCGCCCGACATCCTTAAACAAATGCGGAGTGGGGGAGGTATGGAGGGGGTCTAAGATTTTAAGATTTTCCAAAGAGAGAAAGAAATAGAACGAGGAGAAAAAACGTTCTTCCTATTTTAGAATCTGACCATTACGTCAACTTCCAGGGGTGGGTTTGTAATTCGAGCTTCAGGAGTTCAACTTCTACTCGTTTGTTTTGCTTGACAGTGGACGGTGATTGGTCAGAGTGGTCATCATGGACCTCGTGTTCGGAAACGTGTGGTATTGGTAAGACGATGAGGTACAGGATGTGCACGAACCCGGTACCGAGACATGGCGGGAAGGACTGCGAGGGAGACAATCAGCAAGCCAAGAAGTGTATATTTGTCAGGTGTCCACGTAAGTTTTTGGCATATCTGTTCATGGCTTCATGCCCCAAAGTAGTCAATCTCTAAACTAATCTTTTGCCATTTGTTTACAATAAATACTGATTAATAATTATTTTAGTATTTCTATTTTATTTATTGTGCTATATAAACGTGTGAAAGGTTTATTGATTTCCTGTATCATTTTGGTACGCCAGCTCCAATCTCTGCTGGACACACCACTGCTAGGATATGTGCGCCTGATAGAGTCTCATAGCTTCATTATGTAAAACATCAAATAATCACCGACCTCCTTTCTTTCCGATTCCAGCATTGATGCCACAATGGGGTTCTTGGGGAGCGTGGGATGAGTGTTCCGAGACTTGTGAAGGTGGGACCAAGTCTCGACAGCGATGGTGCTTGGTCCGTAAACCATCGTTAAGACGTTTGGTTCGGGTGAAGATGACTAGTAAATGCGCGGGAGAATTCCAGCAGTTTTCCGTCTGCGCTACGCAAGTATGCCCAGGTGAGTTACGCCTCTATACAGTGCGTCCCAGAAAAAACGAAACCGAGAAGTATCGATGTTCTATCATAACTTAATCACAACTATAATTAATGAATTAGTGATGCTACTCAGATAATGCATATTTCACGCATGAGTGATTAAAAACAATTTGAAGGAAGGAAACCAAAAAGACATTTGGCGGGCGGTATCTGAATTTCGAAGAAAAATTCACATTTCTAGAAAGTTGAGTTTCTGCCCTTTCATTATGACACCTCAATCAGGAATAATGAGCGAGGAATGACAAAATTCTGTTCGTTTAAAGTAGTGCTTGCATTTCCATAATTTGATTAAACGAATTCGTTTTCACTGGCTGCCTGCCGTATCAATAAACGAAATTAACAAAAGACTTAACTCCGTTTCGTTGACAATCAGCCGTAGACGAGAGTCTTCATGCATGGCTGATTGTCAACGAAACGGAGTTAAGTCTTTTGTCAAATCTGCTTTTTGCTACGGCAGGCACCCAGTGAAAACGAATTCGTTTGTTATAATTATAAAAATGTAAGGGCTTCTTAAACAAACAGAACTTGGTTATTCCTGGCTCGTTTTTCTTGATTGAGGTATCATATGAAAGAGCAGAAAATAAACTTTCTAGAAATATGAATTTTTCTTGAAATTCAGATACCGCCCGCCAAATTACTTTTTGGTTTCCTTCCTTCAAATTGCTTTTAATCACTCATGCGTGAAATATGCACCACGTGAGTAGCATCAACTGAAAGAAGAGACTCTAAGCTTTCCAAATATGTATCATTCATTAATTATGGTTGTGATTAAGTTATGATAAAACATCGATACTTCTCGGTTTCGTTTTTTCTGGGACGCACTGTATATACCTTAATACTTTTAATGCCGGATCCGTGATTCTTTGCTCCAAGGAGGGAAGGGGGAGGGGTGGGCACATATCTAAGAAGTGGGGAAAATAATCAAATTTGACCGGGAGTGGAAGAGGAAAAGGGGGCAATGTGTAGAAAGGTACGGGGAATAACTTTAATGCTGGTATGCTTGGGGACGTGCCCTTCACATGTGCACTCTGGATCCGTCACTGTATACATACATGGAGACAGAGTGACACATATTCAACTCTATTGAATTGTGTCATCGATCGGCAATCGTTAGAAACAGCTTTCAGACCAATATCAGATACCAACAGTGAACACAATTGTTTATCACAAAAACAAAATTAGGTAACATGTTTTAACACTTTGATTCCCACTTCATCTATAATCAATATTCATGAATCGTTCCTTTCTCGCGTTATTCAGCTTTGGTAAAAGTAGAAAAAAGCCTATTTAAATTATTTCCTTTGAATATTTATATACAGTTGACGGTTCATGGGCCAACTGGGGAGCATGGGTGACCTGTTCATCGACCTGCGGGGAAGGTGTAATGAGACGAGACCGCAGTTGTTCCGATCCCGCCCCGCTAGGCAAGGGAGAGGTCTGCGGTGGATATGGCACAGAGACGAGACACTGCTTCCAAAGCCCATGTGCAAGTAATACCCCAGATAATTTTCTCATCCTCTTGGTCTTTCTTTGAACAATAACTACGTACTGCCGCCTTTAATAAACATGCGATATACATAAAAAACGAATGTAATTACATAAAATCGCTTTCATGTTTAAAACAGAGACGTTTCTAATTAAGGGGAGGGAGGTTATCACATCCCATTTAAAATTTCTGTCAGCCAATGCGGTGTATTACAAGCGTTATCGGCAAATCGCAAAAGAGAAAGCTTTTGTATTACTGTCTTTGGAAAATGTTGGGCATAAATATGGTCCGACACCCCAACCGATCACGCCCATTAAAAATATCAATAGCGCCGCCCATGAGGTGTCTGGGCATGCTAATATATAATGAAATATCAAAGTACGCACAACCATATCAACAGCGAACAAGATTGAAATATACGCATGACGAAAACGAAAGATCTACATGTACATGTACGTAGGAACACATTCTTTAAAATTCAATATAATTTCAGCATTCAAACGACTTTTTCTCAATGTTCTTGCATACTTGTTTTGTCCAGATTACAGTGGATCCAAGAAACCATTAAGAACTTTTTTCTTTTTAAAAACGAACTTTATGCCAGTATGCGATGTTCAAACATTGAAGTAAAATTAAATATATCGAACATAATGATTTGTCTTCCGTCTTCCCTTTCTTTATCATAACAGAACGAGGCACGATCCTACTTCGCTTCGACGGCTCTTCGTTCTTGATCTACCGTCGCTCGGCCCATCCCGCCCGTCATCTTCTCATCTTCCTCTCCTTCCGACCCTCCGACCCTCACGGCCTGCTCGTCCTCCGTCGAGAAGAGGAATGGACGCAGGTCGTCATGATGGTGCGCCTGGTCGACGCGCATGTAGAGCTCTATGCCGAGATCGGACCCGAGATCGTGATCCAGTTCGGAGGCGGAAGCGTTAAGGTAGGTTACTTCTTTCTCTTAGAACGGAAGTTCTGTGATAGAATGGTGTTATGTCGCAAAAGTCTTTGCTGTAGCATTTTCATGAAAACTGCAATGGATTACTAAAAGAAGCTACTGTGAATGAAAGAGTTTAGCTGATGGGTAGATAATTTCGTCACAGCGTCTTTTCAAATCGTTATTGCTTGACCCATGGCCGTTGTTTGCATAACTAATCATTACTTTGTAATGTAAAAAATTCGAATCTGAATTGAACATTTTTATTGAAATACATGAAAATAATCATGATCGAAATTTAACCCCGCTATACGGCTATGTATTCATATATATATTTCAAACAACGGTTTCTACTTTATTTCTGTAACTGCAATGCACAGCTTGATAAGTGGAATACATTAGAAATTGGGTTCGACGGAAGGGAGGCGTGGCTTCGTGTGAATGACGGTGACGTCGCAGTGTACGAGGTGGAAGGACCAATCCCAAACAACTTGGACTGGGATCTGCCTATGTATGTGGGCGGGGCATTGCCGAATCTTTTTCCTGGGCACTTCGATACCATAGGCGGTGAGGAGGCTTTTCGTTTATTTTATTATCACCGTTCGTTTCGCTTTTAAAACATGACTTTTGTTTTACAAGCAATTTGCAGAATATTTTCAGTAGTAAACGGTTTTAAATTAAGCGGATTTTATTGTAAGTTTCATTGATCCGTCTGAGACGTGACGTCACATTTATCATCTTCACAGTGAATTTAAAGTCATATACCATGCAAACTGATCGCCGAATGTATGATTTAGTAACTGTTATTACTGTCACGTTCTAGCGGCATATACACACTTCCTGATGAACAGAGTTTTTCTGTTCATATCGCTGTGCACATTACAGTGTGAATCTAATGTTTCTTGCTTCATCCAAAGGTTTTACGGGTAAAATCGCGAAGCTGCGAGTGAACTATCGCGAATACAGTCTACACGAGACAGATGAATGGGAAGGTGGTGGACTGCCTTACGTTAGTCTAAACGTAGAGGAAGATGAAATGCCAGGTATGGATCTCAGGGACCCGTTTCACAAAACTTGTCATCAGTGACAAATGACAGTTTTTGTTATAAGCTACTGAAATCCTTGCTTCTGATTGGTTATCAGCAGATTTGTCACTGATTTTTGTCATTGTCATTGAAAAAGGCCTTGTAAAACGGGCCCCTGGTCTTTCAATCCACCACATTGCCGGGTTGAATGTTTTAAATCATCATTGCCTTGGGAATACACAGAATGCAACTCATTTGATTAGAAAGAGAATGAGTAGGAGAAGTCAAAGAGAAGAAGTTTTAATTCGTCATGCGTCGGCAGGTGGGCACGGACATGGTTTTATATCAAAGATGTTGGTTTATATTCATGAACTGATAAGTTATCGCGTTGAACTGTAGGACGGTATGTGGCGGTAATAATGAAGTCCAATATCTGTGACAAATTTTGAATTGTAGATTCGTTGTCCGGCCATATAAATGAGGAAGTAACTCATAACCCATATTCCATTGACAAAATGTATAGGTTTGGCAATTATTTGTTGGATATCTTTGATCAACTTTTCATTGAATTCAAAATACACCTACAAAAGAACTTTCCTTCTATCTCATCAGACATCGACTGCGATGTCCCAACTTTCACCGGTGAAGAATATGCGCTCCTCCCGATCCCTCCTTTACTGAACACCAGCGATACAAAAAACCATTTACTGATCAGTATGACTGTTCGTGCTGGTGACGGAGAGGGCATTCTGCTGTATGTCGAAGGGAAGTTCCCCGGTTCTTTCTTCGCACTCGGTCTCGAAGAGGGCAGCCTCGTGATCACGCTGAGTCTAGGGCACGATCAGGAGGTTGTTCAGCGGCTCACCGATCCAATCGAGGTCGGTGATTATACTAAGATTTTCAAGAGATATAAATCCTTTTCGTTGAATATGTTACTGAACGACTATCAATCGGTGGGCTTGGAAATGGCGTGAAGTCGATTTGACGGTGCGACTGACGTATCAAAGACTGATAATCATATGTTCAACTTTGCATTTTCAGGAGCACTTTAGTATAATATTATTTCTTTCATATGCATGTTATATTGTAGGTATTCGTCCTAAAATTAAAAACAAACTGTGAGGAAAGCCTAATTGAACAGCATCTTGATTTTTCTTCGTATTTTGTGATTAAATTAAACCTTATGCATTGTGATATCTTGCTATTAGATCTATCAGTTATCAGTATCTAAGTTGACATGCTTAATCTTAGTGAATTGTTTAATCAAGGAATACAAACCTGATAATTGCATTTATCTTTTTTCAGCAGTTCGGGAAGTGGTCCCTTCTCGACGTCAAAGTAACAGACTCCAGCGCCGAACTGCGCATCGGAAAAGGTCCCGCGACCCAGCTGACCTCCATTGGCCACGTCTCCTTCCGACCCAGCTCCGATCTTTACGTAGGTGGAGTCCGTCAGCTGGACCGTCTGCAGGTGGAAATGAGCACGGGAGCTTGGCGTGGATTCCGTGGCGAGATCCTGGAGGTGACGGTCAATTGGGTGGATTTTAAGATGTACGAGACCGCCCTCTCTACCGATGTGTTGGTCAACTCGGCGTCGGCTACCGGGGCAGGTATGATGTTCTAAAAGATGATTTTTCTTTCTTCCTTCGAGTAACGATACCTTGGGCATCGATATTTCATAAATATTCCAATCATTAAGTTTGTCTTCTACGTTTTATTCTCTCTTGTTAAAGGCAACTTTTTACTATCTCAAATAATTTAGATTTTTGTTTTCTTCTCTAGCGCATTTTCGTGACATCCATGCACCCGAAGAAGCTTCGCTTCTTTTAAGATGTCAGTTCGGCCATCTGTTGGATCAAGTTGAAGACGCCTATCGATGGACCCATGCAACCTGGCTCTACAACGGGGACAGGCTCCTCGAGTTCACCCCACATCGCAAGATAGTCCCAAGTGTAAGTCTGGACCCCGGGTTTGGACCTTGTTGTACAGAACTGGCTGACGATAAATTTAAAATAACTGATAGAAGCTGAGAAAAAATTTGCTTAGAATAGTGTGGCATTTGTTATAAGTTGAAAACAAGTTTTATCGGAAGATAGTCTTGAGTGTTAAATCAGGACCCTGTTTCATACAAGTTTGTATCAATAACCATACAGTTCATCCAGGTACTGGTTTTAGGGGGGAGGTGGGGGGGGGGGGGGGTCATAAGTATACATAGGTAGGCTAAATGAATATCAAGAGAACAAGGGGACAACAACCCCGATCAAACTGTCCGCAAAATTAGTGATTATTGAAGGCTTGTAGGCAAATCCCCATGTAGTAAAAGAAAACTGTGCTTGTGAGAAAAATATTGCCTAACTTGTCGGAAAATTTGGTCAGACTTTCTCATCCAATATGGTTCATAATGCTGAATATTGCTGGGTATTGTAGGCCTTCTAATCAGAGAAAGGATCTAATCAGCCTCAAATTGGGCCTCCATACTGGTCTGACGTTACTATAGACCTGCTGCCGAACAGGCACTCAAACGGTAGTCCCAGAAAAAACTGGCAGCTAGGAATTCATTGGCCCGAATTCACAAAGGAAGTTTGTCGACAAACCTCCTTTGTGAGTTCGGGCCATTATGTTCCCAGACTATCATAAACCATCATCGCTTCTTATTAAATGGCAAATTCTTTTAAGATCCGATCGTAGAATGAATTACAGATAATTATGTTAATTAAGGAAAACAAATTATATTGGTCTTGAATTTCTAAAGATGCAAAAAAAAAAATTATACGCATTATTTCGTTAACTTTATAATTGGTTTTATTCTGTCCATAGGATCCTGCGCATCCCTATAGTGCCTCTCTCTTGCTGAGCTCAATATCCAAGAGTACAGAAGGCTTCTACGCATGTCAGGTGAACTTTCGAGGGTTGAGTGTCATTACGCATGCGTTCTCCGTGACTGTCAATGTCACATTAGGTGAGAATACACACATGAAACATTTGAATGATGATCGATAAGTATTTCAAGAAACCAAATGAAGAGCAATTTTCGAAACCCTATCTATAGCTTTTAGAAATCATGTTCGGATTATGTAGTAATTTATTGTAATTCTAGCACATCTCAAAAGATGCTAGACAAAACTATTGAAATTGCCGGATATATATGTTTTGTTAAACTTTGCGACTGTTCTAATATGATTTTTCACTTTATGATAAAAATAATGATGTTTCATAGAAAACAAATATACCATGCGCTAAGAGGCTCTAGTTGAAATTATCGATCGAGGTGGCAGGAATAGCACTATTTTCTGAGGGGCGTAGTCCCGAGAAAATAGTGGTATTTCTGTCGCCGAGGAATCCATAATTTCACTAGTGGCTTGAAATAGTGCATGATATATTTATTTATATTTTTCAAACCAACCTTCAAAGGATAATCATGATAATAATAATGTCTACTGTCACTGAAGTAGTGCAGAGCGCAGTGAGAGCAGCGCAGACGCGCGACCGCGACCGATAGCACATTGATCTTGATCGATCGTATATATATGACGTCATCCATGGTATAGTGCTATGGTATAGTGCACTATACCATGGATGACGTCACGGTTATATTATAGCAATGTTATGTTTGGTCACGTGATGCCATGTTGACCAATCACTGAACAGGATTTCATTGATCAAAAATATAATATGAATTATGTATGAAAAAATCATTCGCTCGCTCTTTGTAATTAAGTCAAGAATATGCAAGTTATATAATGTAGAGTTTACAGATACATTGTAGCTGTTCTTTTAGCGTCACGTTTTCGGGGGCTAGGTTATAGAACATTTGATAGTTCATTGAAGACATTTAAACTTTCAGTAGAAAAAACGCGATCTCCTTTCCGTGCTACCCTAACAGGAACGTATTGCCGATTTTTGATTTAGAATCAGAAATGGATCTAGGATTGCCATGCAGGAAGGGAAAAGAGCAAAATGTTTTAAAACCACAAAACTCCGGGATTCCTAAAACGCACACACGGAATAACATTTTCAAACAGCCTGAGGGGGGGGGGGGGGGGGGGGGGGGGGGGGGGAGGGTGCGGGGGGGGGGGGGGGAGAGGCTACTGATTTTTTTTCTTTCTTTCTTTTATTATGGCATTTTTGTCCACCATGTCTCCTATCATTTCTTTGAACAGACGGAGGACCTTCAATCGATAAAGCGATGGACATCATCATCGTCGCAGGCGTTGGGTCAATTATGGTGGTCATGCTCCTGGTCGTTCTCATGTCCTTCTGTGCACCATGTCGAAGATGGTACGGTCCTCTTTATATTTACTCCCACTGTGTTTGGATCACTTCCCCCACCAAACATGAAATTGTTTACTTAATTTCCCACTTATCGTCAATCTTTTCATTCAGATAGCACCATCTGTGTTATATATGTCTGTAGCATGACCCGAATATTGCGTCAACTCACCAATTTCATTATTGTCAAAATATGGTTGCCACTAAAAAGCAAAATAGCAATTGCTGTTTTATCTTTATATTGATCTTTAGACGTATAATCTTGATTAATCATCCAAGTTAAAAAATTTCTGCATATTTCGTTATCAAGGAAAGTTTATTTTACAGTGCTTAAATAAGAGATACATTTCAAGATGATGGTGAAACCAAATGTTATAATTTGTTTTTTAGATTGAGGTATTCAAGTAAAGATCACTATTTACAATTGTCATGGCGAAAATATCAAATTTATTTCATTTTTGTCAGGTCCTACTTGCTAGATCACCTCCATGACTCACTGACTTTCTGCTGCGGGTGTGAGCCAGGAGAAGGCTTACCCCCTGGGCTGACGTACCCGTATTTAGCCGAAGTAGATAACTCTTACGGAAAGGACTTTTCTGCTAGAAGAGAGAAGGAGAAATTGGACGCGAAAATGAGACGGAGGAGAAACGAAGAGAGTTTGATGCGGCAGAGGACTGTGGAAGAGGAGAGTGACGAGGATGATGAGGAATGGGAGTCGGATTATTCTCTTCCAGAGGAGGAAGAGCAATTGTCGCCGACCGTGATGAAGAGAAGGAAGGACGAGGGCCCCTCTGCACCAACGAGTGCGAAATCATCGCCTGAACGTGAGAGGCACAGGCATCGAGACGCTGGACAACACTCTAAAGACCATCGAAACTCAAGGGCACCTAGAGACAAAGATTCGAGGGTCAAAGATTCACCTGATCAAAAGAGAGCTTCACCAAATAAGAGACCAGATAAACGAAGGAGGGATGAAGCAAAAAAACGAGACTCTTCACCAAGGAAGGGTGTGAAGGGAGCGAAGCGCCATGATAACAGGCCTGATGTAACTAAACCCATCCCTAGTCCTCCATCAGAGCAGCATGCTGTAGTGGACGATGAACCATGGTTTATGACTTCAGTACATGATAACAGGACAGAGGTTACTAAACCCATCCCTGATCCTCCAGCAGAGCAATATGCAAATTTGGACGATGAACCATGGTTTATGACTGGACATCAAGAACATCTGGAAATTCCCGAGTCTCCTGCTACTGTAGGTCACTATGCTCCTCCGAGTGCCTTTTCACCATTTACACCGCTACAAACGCAAATTTCATCTCCCTCGTTGGACGTGCAACATCAACAGCCTCCCTCTCCTCCTCCTCCTCCTCCTCCTCCAGCTCAACCAATATCCCCACCTCCTCAACCTCCGCCAACGTTTCGCGCCGCCGCCTCCACCTTTACATCACGAACCTGCACAACCACCAATCTTAGACCCAATTATGGTCTCGCGAGAAAAACTTGAAATAAACAGGCAGCGTCGTAAAAGCACTGGTGCTCGAATCGGAACAAGACAAAATATTCATGACCAACTGAACTTAAACCAAAACTCAAGACGAGCGGCAAGTTTTCACAGTGGTGACACCGCAACAACATATTTTGCGACCTTAGGTGAAAGCACTAACCGGACAAAGATCGCCACGAACAAACTGTCCTCACCGGTGGCCCTTTACCTCCTGCACAACCACCAATCTTAGACCCAATTATTGTCTCGCGAGAAAAACTTGAAATAAACAGACAGCGTCGTAAAAGCACTGGTGCTCGAATCGGAACAAGACAAAATATTCATGACCAACTGAACTTAAACCAAAACTCAAGACGAGCGGCAAGTTTTCACAGTGGTGACACCGCAACAACATATTTTGCGACCTTAGGTGAAAGCACCAACCAGACAAAGATCGCCACGAACAAACTGTCCTCACCCGGTGGCGATTCCGGTTTCTTAAAGGTACGAAATAACAAGAATGACGCCAAGGAAAGAGACAAAATCGACCATACTCTTGGGCTCGTTTCAGAGCTGTTAGATTGTCTGAAGCGACCTGATGATACCACAGAGTTACATGCGAAGAGGAGTGGCGGTGAAGAACATGGTACCGATGACCAAGGGGACGCCTACCTCTGTGAAGATTGTGAAAGGGCTATGGAAGAAGAGAACAGTAGCATAAAGATCGCAAGTGCAGAGGATATGTTGTCAAACGAAGACGGTTTCGAGTCGTGTGCTGATTATTCACCAGAGATTGAACAAAAATAAAAGATTTTCAGCAGTGACTAATCAGGAACGGGACCAGGAATTTTCCCTTCTGTGGTCATCGCTTTGAATTGGTTAGAAACTGCCTGTAAGCTTTATTACCCACAGACAGAGCGGGGTTTCGATATATTTGATATTTGAGTTTCTGAAGTCATTAACATTTTTTGCTATTTTATATCCCCCATCTGATCTTTACCGCATCAATTAATAATAATATATTTAATAATAATCTATACCGCAAGTTGCATAATGCCTCTAAGCAGTTTAGAAGTAAAATAGTTGATAAGTAAAGGAAACAGACATTTCATTACAATTCAAATCAATTAAGATTGATATACAAATAGTTCATAAATTAAAAGTATCCTACGTTAATCAATACAATATAAAAGGAAAAAAGTCAGAGGGTTATTCAGGAACAAGACTTAAAGTGATTTGTTTTTAGCATTGTTTTAAATGTATTTCAAGAACTAGCATTGCGAATTTGAAGGGGGAGATTGTTTCAAAGAAATGTAGCTGCATAAACAAAAGAACGTTGACCGTATTGTTTGTAAGAAATAGTGTGAGACCGAGGAAGGAGTTTAGAAAGATATGAAGGAGCGAAACCATGATAAGTCTTGAAAGTAAAGCTATGGTCACAAATCAGAGCAGCGACCGACCGATCAGTAGCCTGCTCGGCCGCTGCTGGAATTAGGCAATCGCCCAGCGATTAGGTCGCTGCCCGGGCGGCGACCGCCCAGGCACCGAGCGTATTTTGGGCGGCGAATGAAAAGTGAGCAGGCGCCGCCCAAATTTTAACTCCGCGCTAAAGCTTCAGCGGCGACCGAGCGATGCCTAAAAAACGAGCGGTGCCTGGGCGGCCGCCGCTCGGTGGCCGGGCAGCCGCCGGGCAGAATTGGTTAAAAACTCGCCGCTCGGCCGCCGATCAGGCTACTTTTGGGTAATGTGACCATAGCATAAGGAGGATAATTTTGTAAGTGATGCTAGATGCATTGCGCTTGTAAGTTCTTCTTATTGGAAGACGGGCGATAGGTGTCCACCAGTCGAAAAGAAGTGACCATGGAGCAAATATTCATATCCATATGCTCAAATGATTGATAAGTTGGACCATCGATGACTTTCATTTTGACCCCATTAGAGCAAAGCCCCGTCTTTAATATTAAGAGTTGGAATTGATCCAAATCAATCGCGAGTCCTCTAAATCAATCAAAAGTTTGCAGTATCCTATATCTCATGTACGTAGCTGCGATTGATATCAATCGCAAATAAGTTGCGATTGATATTAACTCGTAAGACGGGGCTCATAAATGGAAAATTTAGTTTTTATATTTTCTATGATGTAATACGGAACATTTGTAGTCTTGTTTTTTTAACGATGTAAGTACTGCATGAGAATATAATTCAGTACGACAAAAATGATTTAGTAGTAAATATAAGTGGTTAGGTGACTTAAAGGTCATACAAAGTTTTGGTATGGGGTCATGAATTTGGTTTACATGAACATATTGGAAGCATATGCGATTTTACAATATTCAATGATTCTTGGCGCGGTTAAAATCGAGTCAAAAGTGATGAAATTGTAAATAATAAACTATTTATGTTGTATAGCTCCCTCTCAAGACAGATAATAATTTAGCTTTAAGGAGCATCCAAATATATCAAAAAATTTAAGAATTACTATCCATCCTATTTTCAAAATTTCCCAAAAGTTTGCCTACCAATTTTTATTTAAAACCAAATAGTAGCATGAATATTTCGACTGATTACAATCTTGTTTGATATGGCTAATAGATGTATGTAAATAACGAAAATGAAATGTAAAAAACAACGTTCTACTTTTAAAGGCTCGTTCAGATATGACGCGGCAGTAAACCGCCGCGGTTTAAAAAAGAACAACCCTGTAATGAATGGAAATTCTGCGCAATAAAAGTCCCGCACGTATTCACTAAGCTCTGTATCATAATAACCAGAAATGTGACACGTATTACACTTTACGTCATCTTACAAAAAAAAAGAAAAACAGGTCTTTGCCTCGTCATATCTGAACAAGGCCTATTAATTATTAAAGGGACAGTTGTCTGATAGATAATAAGATAATTAAATATATGTTCGATAAAATGAGAACTGATATATAGATTTATATATATGTAAATACTATCTTACATCTGTTAAATGATAATAAATTCGAGTGCTCTTTTAAATGAGTTTGGTGATTTTTATTTCGAATATTATTTTTTAGAGAATTCTATACATCTGGATTCCTATGTCTGGTTGATTTCTGGGCTAATGTAGTGTGAGGATTGACCACATGTAAATTCGATGACTGCCTTGTTGAATATGAGTGAACCATGTTTATGCCTAAGTCACATATAAACCGGGCCCCGTACGATTCTCCCTACCCGGCGGCTTGCCGTGGATTCAGAGACCGTACGGGAACCGTCCGATTTTCATTTCTACGGCATGTGTGGTCACATATTCTGCGGCGCCCGGGAGGTGCCCGGAGAAAATTGGTCGAGTGAAATGCAAACGCCCGTAAGGGTGCCGGCAGGGTGCCAACCGAGTGCCGACCGGTAACCTTACGGGCTCCGTCCGATGACCAGGTGTACCGATGGGTCCCGGAAGGTGCCCTGCCGGGGCCCGGCCAGGGTCCTCAAGGCGCCCGACCGGGTGCCGTGCGGTGCACTGAACTACAGAGCGAGTCATAAAAATTGTCCCCACTTTTTAAAAGTTGTATTGTTTGAAGTATGAATATTTAATCATGGGTTTCATGATATATCTTGATAGAGCATGATCCTCCTAATACATTTAGGTACCATTTTCATTTGAATCTCTGCATGCATCACTGAATAAAATATCCAGAAATGGACAATACTAAATTGAAATTGAATTGAAATTGAATATCAGACAATCTTTACAAGACTGCCAGACCTCACTTGCGCCAAGTTACTGGGTGAGGAATAAAACAGTGCATTGAACAAAGGCAGTCAGACACGCGTACACGCACATGCACCCACACACACACACACACGCACACGCACATACACATACACACACACACACACACACACGCACGTGCACACGCACATAAATGAGCATTCCATTCCCGACAAGGCCCACCCAAACTGTTACTTTTTGTCGGGAATTCTTGTTATCGTACGATAAGTTGAGTGGCCGCTGTCCTCTTGGTGCGTATTGGCGGATGTTGTGCTTCATGATGATGATGATGATGATGATGATGATAATGATGATGATGAAGATTAAGATGATGGCAATGATGATGATGATGACATGATGGTGGTAGTGAATGTGTACAAAAGGGAAAGATTTTTATGGTTATGCCACTTAAACATTCAGTGATCTTGATAAAAATCAATGCTCAATCACAAAAGGGGTAAGTATAAAACAATTGTCACCGTGTGTGTTGTGTGTGCGTATGTGTGTGTGTGCGTGTGTGTGTGTGCGTGTGCGTGTGCGTGTGTTTGTGTATTTTTGTCTGTCTGGCTAATTGGATAATTGAAAAAAACTGGCTGTCTTTGTTCAAAACATTATTTTATTCCTCACCCAGCAACTTGGCTCAATTAAGTGAGATCGATCTAGCAGTCTTGTAAAGATTGTCTGATGTTCAGTCATGCATGCAGAGATTCAAATGAAAATGGTACCTAAATGTACTGGGAGGATAAATCTATCAAGACATATCATGAAACTCATGATTAAATATTCATACTTCAAACAATACAACTTTTAAAAAGTGGAACATTTTTTCCGACTCACTCTGTAGGTGTCCTCTGGTATCCGCATCTCCTGTATTTAAAACTGCGTTGTACATTTCGAGATGCCACCGTGAGGGACCCGCACGGGCAATATTAATTTTAAATGGCCCCCGGACGGCAGACGCCTATTGTTGTGCATATCACCCGGGTCTCTTGAGGGGCCCGTGAGGGCGCCGTAGGGTACACGTACGGAACCCTTGAGCACCGCAAGGCGCCCGTAAAGATTTTTCATGAAAATTGACCCCAAAATCGTGAGGGGCCCGTCCGGGCACCGTCCGGAGCCCGCACGGGACCCGTAAGGTGCCCCACGGGCCCTTTACGGGCTTTCTACGGGCTAACGGTCAGATAAAAACGCCGGGAGAATTGGGAGCAGCCGACTCAGCACCACGGCGCCCGTACGGCTTAGAAAACTGTCCCGGCGCCCGTAGGAACTTGACGGCAGCCGGCCGGACACCGGCCGGAAATTCCCAAAATGTCTGTTTTTACTCGCCGTACGGGCCCCGGAGTGTATATGTGACAGAGGCATTAGGTTGGAACATTCAAGATAATGAAGTAGGTAACAATGATACCGAAACGGAACATACATATGGCAATTTGGAGGAAGTTAATTTCATCAACCTTTGAGCATTTCAGTTTAACAAATAGTGGGGTAGCATGGTCACGATAACCTAAGGAGAACTATAGCGCTTGGAGAGGATGGGTGGCAGGAATCACTCGGGCCGGCGGGTTGTGCGTATTATAACCAACACGAAAAAGCCAACAGAAAGTCAACATTGGCATTGGCTAAAATATAACATATAAGTCGCGATCTCTTTTTTCAACGGCTGGTTCATAATTATCGAATATTAATGGGGCCCCACAAATATTAGAAAAAATTATAATAATGAATATTTAAGCCGTCTCTGAACCGATTTTGATCAAACTAAGAAAAATTTGTCATTTAAATTGTATGTTCTTTCTAATCTGACACTCAGTTGTGTAGCGCCCTCTATACCAAAACTCAAATTCTCCTTTAAGTGGGTATAAGTTTCTGACAGTCGTGATTATTAGAAAACAAAAATATGGAAATGAAGAAGACAAATTTCACAATTTCTTGTATTGCTACGTTTACACTATGTTCCCGAGGGCCACGACAGACCCGTTTGCCCGAAACGTAGTGCGCCGTGGGATTTTGGCCAATTTCATCGCTGTATTCAAGTTTTGTTAGGTCTTGCCAAGTTTTTTCACGGTTTGTGTGGCGTGCCGTCGGAGGGAAAGGGAACGCTGTCCCGTAGGCTCCAAGGCACACTACTTTTCGGCCTTCGATCTCCCACTGAAGGGATGAAAAATGAAAAGATGAAAAGTGGACGCCGTGGTGTGAAGCCCGTTTGTACCAAAGGTATTAAAAAAAGGCCTCCCAAGCAATAAAATCATTGTATCAAGAGACCAGCGTGTCTTGTCAGACCAACAGTACTGTCAGCCTTTATTAAATCATTTCATTTTGGAAAATGTATTACTCATTCTGAGGCATTCCATAAATGCTTCGTGGTAGAGTCGGGGCCTTCATTTCCCTTCCATGTCTTTCTTGCTGTTTCATCACACGATAAGAGCAGTCAACCTTATGGTTCAAGAAATATTTCTGGTTCTTTCTTTTCTTTGGAAGTGAGTGCGGGAGTGTTCATCAAGCGTTTCTTCAGCTTTTATAGGGGATATAGTATAGACGGATTAGAAAGAGAGTTTTGCCAAAGTTTTCTGCATGCTGATTCAAGGGGTGACGTGTAAAGCTTACTGAGGTGCCCTTTAGAGACTTCGTGCCATATGTTGATCCATACACGGTCAAATTTTGTACCGAAAGAAGTAAAGACGGGTTGGTTGCCGATTATTAAAGGACAGTTCTCAAGGGCATATTTTGAGAGTGATCAAGTGCAATGTCGAAGTTAGAAAAGTAACTCCTTAAACTATTAAAAGAAATGATGGAGTCCCTAGAGGACTTTCTTTCTTCATCATCACTGCAGAACGTGAAATCCCCAGGTTAGTGATGGGAAATTCATGAGAGGTTATTTGTGGCCAAGAAGTTGGATAATAGACGAGCTGATCTTTTCCAGAATTGACGTTGTTTCGAAATGTCAGCATTGAGGTCACCAAGTAAAATGCAATTTGTTTCTTCTGAAATGTTATTAATGGAGTGCTTCTGTTCAGCAATAGGGACTTTTAGATTTGCACGTTTACAGCTTTGACTGCAACGTGTGACGTCCTTTTAAGGCACTGCGCATGCGTCACGTCGTCTCAGTCGGCGATCAGGAATGCGTCAACCTTGATTTTCCTAAATCTAGTACGGTACTAGTATATGCCGCGTGCGCATAAAATATACAGTTCCTCAGGTAGACAAAGGAACATCCCTTCCCTGCTATTATGTAAAAATGTGTAGAACAAGTGTCACATGCATATTTACCTGTTCTACACATTTTTACATAATAGCAGTGAAGGGATGTTCTACCACAGCAATATGCCATTTTCGTAATGTAACCAAATTGAATGCATAGGTCTTTGTGAAGTGCATCAATACAAACTATTTCATTCACCTGATAAGAATAATATTATGTAAAAATGTGTAGAACAAGTGTCACATGCATATTCACCTGTTCTACACATTTTTACATAATAGCAGTGAAGGGATGTTCTACCACAGCAATAGGCCATTTTCGTAATGTAACCAAATTGAATGCATAGGTCTTTGTAAAGTGCCTCAATACAAACTATTTCATTTACCTGATAAGAATAATAGTATTTCATTAGACAGAATCCTAACTGCATACATTAGTTGTTGCCACGTTGGACAAACATTATGGCTTAACCTACCTAGCAACACTTAATATATGCAGTTGCATTCTGACTATTGAAATACTACTATTCCTATCAGGTGAATGAAATAATTTGTATTGAGGCACTTCACAAAGACCTATGCATTAAATTTGGTTACATTAAGAAAATGGCCTATTGTTGAGGGTAGAATGAGGAACTGTATATTTTGTCCTCTTTCTTTGTCTGTCATGTAATTCATAGTGTTACTCCCTGCATGCATGTATATCGTCGAGTGCAATCTAAAAGATTCCTAATTGTAGTCAACATGGGAAGTTGAGTACGTTGACACGCATGATCAGTCGGCGTACGTCGTGTTCTCGTCTCCTCATTCTAAAAGTCCCTAATGATGGCTTGGTACTACGTAGATATATCCCCGTGGTTTCCATTAGATATGTAGACCGACAGCAGTACAAGACGCGGTTGATCGGGATCGTGCTTGAACTTGTATGTCGGCAATTCTGTATGAAACGGAGGGACTATGGGTTCCCACTGTTTTGGGATAGTATAAGACCACACCCCTGTAACCTTTGTTAAATTAAGTAATGGTGTAAACAAGTTGCTGACATTTGATTTGGCGTAGACAAGGTGATTCGGACTTAAGGAACCTAGTTTATGGATTTTTTCCAAATCTTTAAGATACTCGTTTTACTTTGACAAGTGCCCCTTCCCCTACCGATAAGTGCACTTGTCATCTCTGATGAATGACTCTATTAACTACCCATTTTATTTTGACACGTGCCCCTTTTCATTTCTAATACATGCTCTTTTTTCACCTAATAAGTGCCCCTTCCCCTTTTCATAATTTCCCCCTTTTTAAACCTCTGACAATTACCCTTTGAACTCGGACAAGTGCTCCTTTTCTTTTCTAATACGCGTCTTATCCCTTTCGATAGGCGGTGTCACACAGAAAAATCCCGACCTATCTTGAATAAACCAGATTTTAGAAATCTAGTTTTTTCATTTGAGTCGGTGACAGACAGGCTACGAATAATCCGGATAACTAAAATCCGGATTTTTTACGGGCCATTGCGCACGCGCCGTTTAGGTTGATAAGCATTGTGACATTACATGTTCAATCGAAAGTATGCGGCGTTTAGGTAGATAAGCATTGTGACATCACACGTTCAATCGAAAGTATATGCGTCGTTTAGGTAGATACGCATTGTGACATCACACGTTTAAAATGCGCGCATTTAAACGTGTGATGTCACAATGCTTATTAAAAGGGATTATTTCAACATTGGTGTCAGACAGAAAAATCCCTTCAAAAAACCCTTGAAAAATCCTTTCAAGAGAAAATTATCTTGCTTCATATGAGGTTTTTTGAAGGATTTTTTAAGGGATAATTGATGTCAGACAGCCAAAAAGAGGATAATTAAAAACAGGATAACTAAAATCCGGATTTTTGGCCTCTGTGTGACACCGCCTGATAAGTGTCGACCTCACAAGTCTTAAAATTTACCCTCGCTCGCAAATGAATTTTCAGATCTTCACACCTAACTGCAAAGTATGATGCTTAAGCAATATCTTGTTTGGTGTGTAAAGAGATACAAAATTGTTCAAATCATCCCTGATAATATAATCACAATGTAGGGGTATATACCAATGTCTAAACAAAATATATTTATCTTTGTAGGTGCCCTTTTTGTTGGTATCCCCCTCCCACTTTGGAAGTAGCTTCACCGCGCCTGTCTCTAGGCCTACTGGTTTAAAGCTCATCGGGGGCAGTTTTTAAAAATATATTTGCATGACTTCTTCCTTTTATAAATAATAAATGTGTAATATTATTGTTAGTATCTACGTGGAAATAAAAAAAAAAGAAAATTGAAAAACTTACCCTCAGAGGAAACTATGCCAAGGACTTCACAATTTTTAGGAATTCAATCCTTTCTAAGAACGAGCTTTCTTTTCACACAACTCCTTTTTTGTTGTTGATTTGTACTGACAGTACAGTCGCGTGATCGTATCAAACGTGTTGCCAATACGTGCCTTCACGGTTGTTTCATCGCAAAGCATGCCGGGACATAATTCTAGTCCATTTTCACCTTCGCCGTGATCAGCTGTCCTGTTGGAGTGTTGCAAACAACGGGATTCTTATCGAATCAACATCATAAAATCTTGTACATAGTCCGCTATTCTGCAGTGATTTTCTTCCAATCCAGTATCATTTGTACGGTAAGAAACCAAAGTTTGTGGTTATTCATTTTATGACTAATAAAGCTGATAATACGACGTAATGAGAGTGGGCCGAGATCCAACTTTAGTAAATGTAGGCCTAGATCTAGTCCCGTATGTTCAAATGTGTGTGCATTTTAAGTAGACTGATTGCCTTTTATTAAGCTGCTAAACACTCGTGTTTTAGGTAGAAATGTACAGTAATATGAGATTTTTGTCTCATGAAATATGAATAGACTTTCTAGGTCCTATAATTGATAATGGAATAGGGTCTACTAGAATGGCCGACAGTTAGGCCTAGATAGTGATTGCAATTAGAAATCATAAATGTAAGAAAGTAAAAGAGGCCATGAAAACGATAGATTTGTCGATCTGGATATAATAGTCTGATATCAATGAGCTCTACTTGAGGATCTACATGACGGGGGCGTACAGAGGATTTTTCGAGGGGGGGGGGGCCGGGGGGTAAAATGTAAAAATCACGCAGTCAATTTCACAACGACT